>CAJUYH010001987.1:0-22929 GCA_910591685.1 Galerucella tenella | reverse complement strand
CTGTTTGAATTTAATTTTCAAAGCCGAAAATAAATGATTAACGGTTATATGATATAACTTGCAAGAACCATTAGTATAAAACGAATATTAATAGAGCTGAGTCCGCATCAAATTATATAACTTTTTGAATGGGGCCCACGAAATGTTGCCGGTTGGTTGGCGTTCTAACACGAATTCGCAATCAATTCATTTGCTGACCGATTCGCAATTGGTAATTAAACAGAAAGACAAACGACCGTAGATGAGGTTAGGGAGTTCGCGAGGCATTATATTAGAGATTAACGGAGGTTTTGAGCATTTATTCTCTTCATTTATCTTCAGATTCAGATATTATATAAGTTTATATTAATTACGGAAAAGACGTTTATTGAATTTCCCTTAATTGATTCTCATTAATAACAACATATAATTTATTGTTTATGTTACAGTTTAGTATAAAAAAAACAAAAACAATGGTTAGGTATTTATGTATCAAGGGTAATAAGTAAGTAGATGGGCTATGAGAGTTCAAAGATAAGTATAGGGAAAACAGTGTGTTAGAGATAGACCACCAACCACGGCAGCTCGAAGGCAGATATTTAGTAGAGCTTTTTTTGTGAGCCATCCGGTGAGTTTTTATCATAGGTTTTCATAGTTCTTGCTCTTCACAAGAGGTCCAAAACTGCTTCTAAAGCCTCGATGACACTTGGCTAGTTTAGTCATTGAGCTTTTTACAATCTGCAGGCTTGTAAACCAGCCCAGTATCATCGAGGCATTTCTGCGTTTTCAGCGTGTTTAGATGCGTCGAAGTCCAAATTGCTTCGCTTATTTTCAAACTGGAAGCTGTTCTGACTTTTTGAGAAACTTCACATTGTTACACTCCGTAGCTTCGATCAATTCGTAATTTCTTTTGGCAAATTTCATCATGAATTATATTTTTCCGTCGAGAAGTACGTATGTTGATTGTGAATTGATTCATCTATAACCAAAACTAGGCCAGACGATAGGGGTAACAACTACAAGTGATTAGCAATACGGCTGATTTTTTTTCATAAGTACCTTGAAGTATGTAAATTGATATGAAGTTTACCAGTATATCGATTTCCCAAATTGTAAAAAAAAATTTAAAAACTTTTTTTTCCAAAATTTTTCAATATTTCACGCTGGGAGGAAGATACAGAAAAATAAAAAATGCCACCGTGTAGGGGGAGTGTTTTGCAACAAAAAATGTTTTTTGCGTTTTTTTCGTCCGATAAATGATTTGTCAGGAAAAAATTCGGTAAACTAAGTATGTGTTCCGCATCCGTGCGATTCTGCTGCACGGCGGAAGACCTACTTTCTGAATAAAAATATTTAATCAGAATTTTTTTTCCATCTTTGGTAAGAGTTGAGGCTGTTTATAATAAATACTGGTTTTTTATATTAATCTACATACTTCAAGGTACTTATAAAAAAAATCAGCCGTATTGCTAATTACCTGTACTTTTGGTCTAAAATGACCCATACCGACTGGCCTAAACACGTCCCCAACATATTCAATTTTAAAATAAGCATTAAAAACTGCCCTGTATAATATACGCAGCATTTGTATTTTTATTCCTGGCGCAATAAAGTAAATTATAGCAAATAGTCTAGATTATTATCCTGTGGAATGTTATAGAAAAACATTTATCATAACGTTTATATTTCGTATTTTCAATTATATTTAATGTTTTCAACTGTTTTCCGAAACTTTTAGCAAACAAAAAACCTTATCTCGTTATATAATGCATCAAGAAACACGAGTAGTGAAAAGAACAACCATTAATTTCTGGAAAAATTATGTCAGTAGTTCTTGATAGCACCATCTTAGTTGTCGTGTGAGCACACGCTGTACGCGAATTGTGACAAATAGCTTTAAGAGAAACAGCTTGTAATTCCCAACTTTTCGTGTGGGCGGCTGCTGTTGCTATTAACTATGAGGCGTTTAGGGGCGAACTGGGAAGAAAATGTTGAATCTGTATGGTAACGTGAATTCTAATCAACTTTCGTTGTTAATTGTACACTCACTAAAGTTTTTATCGATACATTACATGATTGAAATACATAAATGCTTTGTGTTTTTTTCTATTTTAAATGAAGTACTTTCAATGGCCGGATGAAATATTTGAAAAAGGTTATAGTATCCTTAGCTGTATAAAGAAAATGGAAAGGAATAAACACCAATCCAATTTCACTGGATTTTACGTTTATGATGTTATTAATTATTAATAATATAAAAATGTCTTAATTTCCAATGATACGATAAAATATATGTATGATAAAATTAACTGTGACATTAGTTGTGCCTTTTTATGAAGCATAATCATAATTTTTCCTGACCAACCTTTCGACTCAAGTATATTATTGAAAAGGTACCATGTATTAAGAATCCAAATCTGTGGTAGATCTTTAGGGCAAATGTATCAATGCTCGGTCAAGCTTCGGCAAAATCTCAGTTGTTGGTACAATTGTTTATTAACTTTCAGCTTGCATTAACTGGTGGTCAAACTTACAAGTTGATGTTTACCATAAAACATACAGTTGAATGCGAAAAAGTGGTGTTCCGTGATTCTGACTGTCATTTTGACAAAATGCGCGAAATTTGAAATCTTTGCACTTGCAAATGAAATAGCCATCTGTCGATGGAGAACGGAAAATATTAAAAAAGTGTGTGAGATCAAATGGGCGTTTCTATTTACCTGCTTCAATGCACGTCCATCAAGATATTGCGACAAAAATGAATTCTAATGAAGTACTGAACAGTTATTGTTGTATTCTTTGGCCGTCTTTTTTTGTGCCAATTATTTGAAATCTAATATCTTGAAGTGTATTGCTGTGAACATAATAATTGCACCAAAATTGCACAGAAGCAGGTGCACTAAAAAATGTTTGAACTCGTCAAAGCTCAACTGATAAATATTTCAGATAATGGAAGCATCAATTAAAGCCCGATGGGTTGTTTCAAACAAAGCTAAGTTGCCAGAGTAGTTACTTCAGTTTTAACGAAAATTACCTCATTCAGAACCAAAATTAGGACGATTAGTTAGTTTCCCTTATCATTATTGACAGTTTGCGTTGAATATGTAAAGTATGTAAACTCGAGGACTCCGGAATTATATTGTAATGGTACAAGGGACATCAGCTGAAGGACAAGGTGATATATATTTGATATGTTACATGTGGAAGGACATTAGTTTCCGAGTATTACATTTTGAAGATTAGATTCCCCAACGAGATGGATTAATTATTAACAACGATCAACTTGTCGCGTAATAATAATTATTATTGAAACACTCTCCTTATTTCCAATCACATAAAACGTGATGAAAGTACCTTTAGAAGCCTATGAGGCTTTAGTGCTATCGTTACAATGCCGACAGCCACAAATACGTGACCAAGAAGGGGAGCTCTGCCCAACTAATTAAACTTTGACTGAAGCGAGATGTAACGTCTATTTGGCAAGGAAATTTAAACGGGTGGAATCTAGAATTATTGTATTGTTGTAAGAAACTTCTCTATAACTTTATGTAATGGGATATCTAAAGGGAATACGAGTGGTGTTGCTTAAAGTGGATATTCATTGATCACAACACACTAAAGTTTGAACTTGTTTCCAGAAAAATATTTTAGGCTCGCACATTTCATTCGAAACCATTTTTCTCGTTGCCTTGACAAAGCCAAATGTGAAAAGGCCACATTTTACTCAAATCCCGCTTTATTCAAATCCAATATCTACACTTTTTTGTATAATAACTTCATAAATTTCGTTTTCGTTCGATACCAACCATTATACATCATTACAAAAATTGTTTCCCGCTTTACTTTCAATTTACTGTTCCAAAACTTCCAAGTTATAAAATGAAGTTGTACTAAAGGTTCGTTATCTGTTATTTTGTGTAACGTGAAACTACGCTCGAAATGATGGTTGATTCTACAACATTTAGGTTAGGTCGTTAGCGTGTCGAGTATCGCCTAGAAAGCATCTTCAACCCTCCACATAACTAGACATTTACAACGATAAGGAAATATACGGTGCGACATTCACGGAAATGTTGAAGCAAGGTTTTATTTGATTTACTTTTCATTTTGGAAAATATTGATCTGAATTGTTGAATTGGAAAAGTTATTATTTTAATTTTCAAATTAAAACTCCAAGATTAGATGCAAGAAGAATAGACTTGTTTAGGAGCCAAGTTGGAAAAAAAATCCTGTGGTGTGCAGTAAATAATACATAAGAACTAGATGTCGCTAGAGTAGGAAAAGATAATGTAGTAATCAAACCGTTTGATCTGAATAATACAGATAAATTACTTCAACGAATGAAACTAACTGTTTCTAAGGAATTAGGAATTGGAAAACACTTGAAAGACCCACAATATGGAGTCGTCAATGAACCTAGGAAGCTCCACATTATTAAACTGTCTTCTCAAGTAACAATTGTAGAGATCATCAGATATAGCTTTCCTTGGCTCCCTGTATTATTGCATTGATTTGAAATGGGGAAAAACATATACAGTTTATACTGTCCCACTGCTTCCCCACTTCCTCCGAGGAAATTTTCTTCATGTATTTTTGACATCTTCAATATCTTTATTATATAAGGGCCATTCTATGTACATTTGGTCGTCTTATTTTTTAAAACGGCGTCCACCTGGTAGATAAGTAAGTTTCTGCCAAAATGCCCCAAATATTTGGAACATTGTCACACAAGCTTTTGAGTCCCTTCAGGAATTATTGCGAGAAAGACAGGTGAAAGGGGGTGTGCGTATGGCCGACCCGATGATAATCCCTCATTCCTACCCACATTCCCTCTCATAGGAACCCCTGAGAACTTCCAGCGGACGCGAAGTTTCACTATTTCCGACAGATTTGCGTGCTACTCCCGAGAAATTAGATATTCAAATTAGAATTTCGGAAATGGGGAAAAACAACTAGTTAAATATGGAAGATTTTAGGTAGTAATTGGAAACAGTGGATTCATTCACGTTCATTTCATTACTTGAAAGTGTCACTGGTTCTGCCACTATTGAAGGTAGGGTGAAACAAAACAAAAATTAGAAGCGTATTATAAACAATACTAATGTATAGTAAAACAAAACTATGAATCACATACGTTCCACTCAAATGTTAAGTTGAATCAGATGGTTCTTGAATTGAATAATGGTTAATGAGAATATGTAAACTATTTAGAGAATCTGCCTGTCTCATGGCTCTAGGCAGGAACAAGTGGAAAGCAAAATTGTATCGATGGAAAGGCACATTGAAAGTTTTCCCAATTATGATTACGGGAGAATCATTTCAGATACCTGGGAAAAGTGATTGATTGATGAGAAGAACAACAGAAGTATGGAGGTAAACGCAAGGATAATAGGCAGAAACAAAGTGTATTGGATGTATCAGAAACTACAAATGGACAAATGCATCAGTGAAAAAACTAAAATTGAAATTTATGAAGCCGCAATACGACCAGTGATAACTCTTGAAAACGAAGAAAATATCAGAGCCCTAGTGAGGAAAATGATGCGGAGGTTACTAGGGACAAAACAGATCTCGAATGAAGGGTACAGAAGTCTATATAACTACGAAATCATGAATGGTGAAGACATATAAAGGCGATGCGACTAAGAGGGTACGGGAATCTTCAAAAAAGAAATAAGGACGATCCAATAGGAAGCCTGAGTGACTCCAGACCTGGGAGATATTAGGTTATCAGGTGACTGATGACCTAGAGAAAATAGGAATCTGTGATTGGGACAGAAGAATATTATATGATATGAAGGAATATGAAAAAAAATTGAAAAGTTGGAGAACTCCCACAGAATGCTGTAGTAAGCACAAGATAACCCACGGATTGATCTACCGTACAAAAGGGATCGAAAGAGCTGACAAATAGCGGCCAGTCCTATATAAATTCACGTGCTGTTATTTTTACAAGTGAATCATAAAGAGTAGTTCCTAAATTCCTAATCTGATTGACAGTCGCGCGCAACTGACCATTCATATGGTAATTTAATGCTATTGTAAGATGTGTACGATGAAAGCTAATTACATGACATTTAGGCTCAGGATGTGGAGTTTACTCGAAACCACTAAGTCTAAGGATTTAGTAGGGAATGGGAAACAATACCAGCGTGGTTCAAACAGAACTAGCAGGTATCTCAATTGCCACAAAAAAACCAACCAGAAAAGGAATTTCTGATCTGCAGATCAATATGCACTGATAGTAGACAAGCCCTATTTAGCCTTGAACAGACAACGTCTTATATCGGGGCTAGTACTAGAGTGCCACCAAGATTTAGCTAACGCCTCGGCAACAATATTATCCTGAGGTGGGTTAAAGGGCACGATAGGAGTAAAGGTAATCGCATTGCTGATTCTTTAGCCAGGGAGGTGGCTGGACTAAAAATTTTAGGACCCAGTGACACCTACGGCCTAATGACTTCGACAATTGCGGAACTGGCCAAATGTTACACCAATGCTCAATCCCTTAAGAGATGGGATGGAATCAAAGGATGCAGTCTTGCCAGGATCACCCTGGGCGACCCTGGGAAGCTAGCGCCGAAGAAATATTTGGGGATGAACAGGAAAAACCTACGTTTAACAGTGGGATTTCTGACTGGCCACTGTCAACTAAGGAAACACCTCCATACTATGGGTCCAGTGGACACACCCCTATGCAGGATGTGTGAACAGGAAGATGAAACTGTCAGGCATGTCTTATGCGAGTGTCCCGAGTTATCGTCAATAAGAGAGTGTGTGTTCGGTGAGTCTTGGCCTACACCTGCCGATATAAAGGAGATGTCTTCTACTGATCTGTCCACCTTCCTGGGAAGGACAGGATGGACGATGACCTAGAAGGACAACTCCTCGGGAGGATGTACAATGGGTCACATATGGCCTAAGTGCTGTGAGCCTACACTCACCCTGCTTATACTACAGATACAGATACATGACATTTACTTAAGAAAAAATTTAGGTCTATTGGAATATATAACAACATAGTAAGCTTCCCAAGAAATTGATTGTTTCCCGATATTGATGACTCATTGCCAGGGGAAAAAATTATTTTCCAGCGTTCAGCTCAATTTTAAAAGTAACAACAGTCATCAGACCTTTACACGAAAGTAATTGGAACATAGCGATACATTTCCGGCGAACGAAACATACTCCGATTCAGAAATTTCATTTTAAACTTAGATTGCTCCAGATTTCCGCTATGATTGATTGAAACACTCGCCTCCGGGGAATGCCAGATTGAAATATTTATGGAATATAAACTTTTTTTTATGTCTTATTAAAAGTTTGGCTATAAATATAAGCCGAACAACGACCTGAATGTGAGGACGCAAGTGTGGAGAACTGAACAAGAAAAAACGTATGTTTTCGAAAAGTTGTGCAAAAAGTTTTAGGACGGTGCCTAGCGTCCAAGAATGAACTCGAAAAGTGTAACTGAAGTAGATGTTTTCGACGTTGTAATTAATTTTCCGAAAAAGTTAATTTATCTTCTCTCATAACATTTTGACAGTAATCGGATACTATTGTGATATATATTAATGGCAAGGAATTCATTAAAAACGCAATATTTCACTGGCAAAATATCATAGCAGCGGCATCTATTCTACAAATATGAAAGTTAATTTTTACAAATACAAAATTTTCATTTTTTAAAAGTGCATTGATCAAAGCAAGTTTTGTTAACATGTAACATAACGTTGGGGCCATCATACATACCACGTTGTCCGGTGTTCTCTCCGCTTTAACTCCAGAGTGGCAGAAAAAGATCATCACCGGCACGTAGAACTCTTAATAGGTAACGGTATATCCCAGGGTTGGATCTTGGCGTAAATTAGGATTTTTTTGGAACCATCATACAAGGAAGAAGGCTGGTACAGAAACGATAACTTGGGCGCCAACTTATTTTTTATTATCCTTTTAATAAGTGAAAAGAGTACATTGATAAAGTCAGATCATCGATGATGTCTCTTGACGTTATTTAATATTAACACGAAAGCATTTGAACATTCTGCACTATACTTTTAAAACGCAAAACTTTTTAGTAATATTCAAGCATAATTATGCTATATTAGCGTTCAAGACACGAAGTTTTATCACATTTTTCTTAGTGAGTATTCACAGTTAGAGGAAGACTTTTCTTAACACATCTTCTCTGCTGGACAGTTAATAGAAGACTCTCAAAAAATAGCGCAAGAAAGAAAATTGCCGGTTATAAACAACCCAGATTTGCTGAATTCTAAACTTGAGGTGGGGCAAATAATTAACGGTCAAATTCTTCAACAGTGGTCAAAATAAACACGTGTCCCACATCAAACAGAAAAGCGGCATAGAAATATCAACAGAGAAGGCCATAAATCTCAAAAAGTAGGGACGTGTGCAATTTGAAAACAATACTGTTTTCATTTTTACATTTTTTCAGAACTACGGAACGTAGAAAAGGGGTTTTAGCGATATTCGTTTTATAGACAAAGACGTAGAAAAAGGTTTTGAAAAGAAATTACTTGGAAGTTAATAATAGAAGTAGATACAAAAAATAACGATATATATTCTATCGTTACAACCAAGGCTCTGATGTTTATTTAAACTGTCATTGGGTTGTTTTATGCACAAATTTTGAACACAATCCATTAAAGGAATTAAAAAAGCAGTGTCGAAGAATATATCTCCAAACACGTGTGTCTCCATAGCTTCTTGTCTTGACAGTATTTGCAGTTTAGTTTTCATTGAGTTCATAGGTTTGAAAAGCATACTCCAGCTAAAAAACTAGCGGAAATTATATAATATTGTGCTTAAAACAAGGAAAAAAGACGAAGAGGACTACGAAGAGTCGGACTTATAAAAAGAATACCTATATATAACAGTGCATTTGAGCTCGTTGGAAATGAAAACTGTCTTAGCTAAAATTTTACTGATAAGGTTACAAAAGAGATTTATACTAGGTATAGCTATTCTGGGTATAAAGTTATACCAGAATTTATACCCAGTTTAAAACTGGTTGGTTTTACGATGCTTTTTTACATCGGTATAGCAATTCTTGGAATAAGAAATGCTATACCGGTGTAAAAAAGCGTCGTAAAACCAACTAGTTTTATTCTAGGTATAAATTTTGGTATAACTTTATACCCAGAATAACTATACCTAGTATAAATCTGTCTTGTAAAACCGGCCCTAAATGTGTTATTTGTTAAAATGTTATTTAATAAAAAAATGGTTTTTCGCGAATCTGGTAATTTGGGAAAATTTTCTTTTTACTGAAGTGTTCTGGATAGTTTATCTACCGAAAAAGCATATTAGTACAATTTTAGCTAAAACAGTTTTCATTTGCAACGGGCTCAAATGCACTGTTATGTAATTTTTTTTATAAGGCCGACCCTGTATATTATTTTTGCTCTTAAATTTACAGTAATGTTGAGGACATGTTAGGTTATTAGTACTGTGAAAAGAAAATGAATCGCTCAAAAGGCAAAAAAAATATTTTCAAAAAAAAAATGTCCTCCTTTATTTCGGCCCACAGTGTATATTCTGTTGAAACAATTCTGCAATATCCCAAATGAATGGTGTTAACATACTCTTGGGATTGAGTCTTTAGAGTCTCCAAACAGGGATCAAAATCCTTGGGGAGCACACATAATTTGGAAAAAGGTTAAATTTAATAATATTCAGTTCTGTATTTACGTTTGAAGATTTTATAAAATTGAATAAAAATACTTTTTACTGTTTCTGGAAATACTAAAAATTTGTTCAGGAAAGTATGTAGAAAATTATTTCCAGTGGTAAAGGTAAAATATTAGAATACCACAGGAAAAATCAAATGGCTGTAACTCTGGTCACCTAGGTGATCACTCAATGGGAATCCCTTTCCAATTTATTTATTATTTGGATAATTATTGTCCGTCAGTCTCTTATTGGTACTGTATGCTGGGGAGGTGCTCCATTTTCCTAGAAGTGTAAAAAATTTTGGTTTTATCAATTCAAAAGCTTCAAGAAACCGTTGACTCCGCAGCTTTCAAAAATAGACAAATAGGAACAAAAGAAATAGCTGTCTTGTTATTTACTGCTGTACGGAGTGAAGAATTGAAAATTTGGAAACTTTTCACTCTGTATACTTAAATAGTAGTGATATAGCAGTTTAGAATTTATTGAACCAAAAATGATAACTTTTATGCAAAACTACACATGCTGTAAGCCTTTACAATGGTTGTTTTGTTACTGATAATAAGTTTATACCACAAACAGAGTTAAAGAAAAAGATGGCCACATCGGCGTCCTTGAAGTCAACGAACGAGTTAGTTGAAATGTTCAAACGTCGAGCGAGAGCCGGTTAAATTTTAGCTGGAGGCGGCTTGCGGCCTCCGTAGACAAGCTGCTGGTCCCGCCAAAATGAAATTGGCTTTGTCTTGAGAATGAAATTTATGTTCGAAACCGGATGGAAATTTCGTATTTTAAGTGGGTCAGTCAATCTTGCCCCCACTAAACATGGCACTAACTTCACATTGAAATATTCTGGGCTGTTGTGGTAGAACCTTAATCCTGCTAAACTATACAATATGGGGCTGTAACATCGAATAGTGGCATAATAAGTAGTTTCAACATGTTTTATGTAAGAGTTTTATACGGTGATGCGAAAAAAGCTAGTAATAATTTTTAGATGGTATATAAAATGGAAGATTTTGCGCATACTGAACATTCTAAGCTCATACGAAGATTGATTTTCAAGAGTTGCATATAACATAGTTTGCGCCTGTTTGCTTCGTTTAGCTGTTCCTAAAGCAGTTGTTTCAACAAGAATGCCTTGCCAAAACTGTTTTTTTTTTAATTTGTTATTTAACGTCGGTCTATTTCTGCGACTGAGGCTAATCACCGACTCCGGGAGCAGTCTACCCCTAACCGGAAATTTTGGCGAACCCATTAGTGTTCCAACCATTGGTAGCGTTCTTTGACGAGCCCAACATCCATGGACTCAGGACCTCGGTTTTACGTCTCCTCCGAAAGACGGCATATCTACATTATACCTCGTGCTCATTGGTATAATGCCTGCGAGCTGTGATATGCTAGTCCGCTGCAGGCTGTACGGGCCCTATACGATGGTTTTCCCTGGCTTGGTCACCCATCCAAGTACTAACTATGTCCGACCTTGCTTGACTGTAATTATCGCATCAAACGCGTTCTACTACAGTGCTGGGTCGTCGCCCGTCAAGACTGTTCTGTTTTGTTATGGGGGATTCAAACGTAGACGGACCACGAGGTCCACCAGCAACAGCAGTTACCCACGAAGAAACCATAGGAGGCTCTTCGGTAACGCTTATTCGGTAATGCACCATATCAATATGGTGGATCATACGATTTAAGCTTCTTGATAAGCTTTCGATGGCATTTGGCTTATCTGTTGTTGACCCTGATGTAGTCTATTACAGATCTAGCTTCGCTGTCTATGAAAATGGACAGTGGTGATAGATTCAAGAAGACCTCCATTGCAATTGTTGAAGTTATTTTTATGGCCTCTGTTATACATTGGCAGGCATGTCTTTGTGTGCAGCTCACTTCATTCTCTCCACTTGCATTTTCTTCGTCCACTGTTCCATAGGCTGCTATGTAATTTTTGGGTTGAGCGTCGGCATAGAAAGAAAGTTAGAAATATAAAGAATGAAAAACAGAGCGCCCAAAATTACGCCTTGTGGAACACCTTTGAAATTGAATATGGATAAAACATAATTTGTGTACATTTCCCGGTAGTTTTCGGATATATTAGAGTGCACGATACACTTACCACGGTATGTTCTTGCGCATGTAGCCGACAGCGTGTGACGTCATGTGGGAATCTCAATCAGTAATGTACAATGCTAAATATATTGGAAATACTCTTTGTGTTTAATTCTTATGCATATTTTCACTTTATGAATGATTATTTAGATGCGACTTAGTTTTTTAGATATAATATGAAATAATACTTTTTGCGCGATCGATCTTTTTTGTTCATTCACAGCATCGGTTGTCAGGTCGGTAGGTTGTGTTTACTGGTTTCCAAGTCTAACACGTCGGTAAGTGATTTACTTACCGTTCAGACGTCGGTAAGCAAAATTGGAGGCTTTGCTACGCTCAGCCTCCAAACATTGCTGTCGATCGGTAAACAGCCCTTACCGTTCTTGATACTTAATATACTATTAATATTATGATCAGTAACTTACAGTTATCTTTTTTTGGTAAGTACAATGTTGCTGAATGTTAACAATGTACAAAACGTGTAGTTAAAGACGTCAGAGACGTAGACAAAGGTGTCACTGGGATACGAAATCAGCCAAAGGCGAGTTTCGCATTACATTAAACTTGCATACACTATCTTTTCTACGAACAAGAAATTTGATTTGAAAAAAAATATAAAAAATGCACCAACCGGGTCTCAAAAACAACATTATGCGGCGCCTTTGCTCTCTGTGCTACGGGACCACATTATTGAACTAATAGCATAAAACGTTATATACCTAGGTATGTTACTGTTATACAAAATTAGTAATAAATTATTGTAAACAAAAATTAATAACTTTAAATATGTATTCACCTTGGTCATCAAGTATTTTTCGTCTGGTGCTCGACATTTCTTTTAAAAACTAATGTAAAAGATTTAAACTGTCATAAGTCACACGAATATCTTAGAAACTGTAAAAACATTCTACAGAAAAAATTGGGTCCGCCTACTTGGTTTTTCAAAAATATAGATTTCCATTGGCCAATTTTTCAGTTTCATAATGAAAACCAGTGTTATAATGAGTATCATTGTGAAACTGAAACTTTGACATCTTGTTCCAGTTTTTTCGGGCAGTTTTGAAAACTGATTTTGCTATTAATACCCCTCAATCGTATATAGAAAACAAAAATAGCCTTTTATTATAAGACAGTATTAAAATAACATCAATAACAGTAAATTAGTAGGTAATAAAATTCCAAATAAACGAATCAACTCGAGTAAAAATGAATTTAAAACTAACAACACCTTGTATTGCATGAAAATACAATGCATCGAAAGACTGGTGAGAGGTGGGTGTAAATTTCTGGTTCCCGCGTGACGTAACTGCGCGGCTCGGACGCATTTTGAAGTATAAATCAGCATACCGTGAGTAAGTGTATCGTGTTGGAGTGGAAAAATTAGTTCAATATTTAAAAAAACGTGTTCGCTTATAATATAGCCAATGAACGTGGATGGAACGTGATTTCATTATTTTTACCGTCCACATCACCCAGTGTATTGTACATTGATCACCGTGTAACACAATTTATCATATATATTATACTGCGAACGCTACAAACTTCAAATACGAAGCTGAAACAAGAAATGACTCTGACTGTTCATCCCGCAATCTCATTAATAATTTCTCGTCGAGAGCTGAATTTGTGAATTTGTGAATTTATGAATTTAACTCCAGTGAAATTCTCCGGCTTGAAGCTGTGATGAATAACGTACAACGGAGACATACAGCCCAATGTATATACATATTCAACGACTGTTTCAGTATATATGGATGATGTGCAGCACGTTCAAAACCGATGTATTTTTGCTCTTTTTTTTTCTGTTTGAAAAAATTTAAATGTTTATCTCATTCACTTACATTATTTAATTTTATCTAATTCTGCTATCAAATGTGACACTTTACGTCACTCCTTGACGTTAGGTAACGTCACATTTTTCATAACTTTCATAAATCAGTTATGAAAAGTAGTTATGTAAAAACTTTACGTAACTGTTTATATTCCAGCATAGAGATACCACATGAGTTTCAAAGAATAATTTATTAATTGGGTAGGTACTATCAAAACTGACAATTATTTCATTATTTAAACTGTACAATTAACCCATTATTTTAATTCAATAGTATTTTAAGATTTATAAACATTGAAAACATTATTATTCAGGACACAGTTATTCAAAGTAAGTCAATTTTCTGGGTGAATACATCATAGTAACATTACTTCTAACACCATTTGATTCCACTTCAATATTATCATTGTAATTGAAGATTTTATTGAATATTATGAAAGCGCGGAATTAGATAAAACGTTGTACGTAAACACGTTATGAAGAGAGCGACATTGTTCAACACGCGTAATTTGCAGAACTCGCTAGCGCTCGTTTTGGCAAATATTACGCTTGTTGAACAATATCGCTCTTTTCATAACTAATTACGTAAATATCTATTCGCAAACCTTTTTTTGAAGTTATCATTTATTAAACTGAAAGTAAAAAGATATACCGCGTTGCTCAAAACTGTCGCTTACTTTTGTATTTTTCCAAAAATAATAGCAATGTATTACTTCTCTTGAGAAATATAAATAAAAACTCAACAAAAATATTGAAATTTAATTTTAAGCAAATCTGGATATTACAGAAATTTATAAACTAAACATTGATTGTAGAATCTACGTTATAATAAGTGCCCAAAATGCTGACCTTTTGATTTTTTGAGAATTATACAATATCCCTTCGAAGCTACGAATAGAATCATTTCTAGACGTATGCGATCGTGTAAATCGTTCAAGTTAGTTGGTCTGTTAACATAAACGCGGTCTTTCATGTAGCCCCACAGGAACAAATCGAGTGGTGTCAAGTTGGGGGATCTTGCCGGCCAGTCAATTGCACCTCTGTCTACAAATACCATGATTTATTGCCAATACACTTCAAATGTTTCGTCTTGAACATCTTGAGTTTAATTTTCAGTAGCTGAACTCTTCTGTCTACCAGACCTTGGAGTATCCTTTACACTACCAGTTTCATTAAATTTGTTCATTAATTCTGTCACTGTAGTTCTACCTAAGGTGATTCAGAATGTAAATCGTTGAAGAGATGAGCTGCTTCGTCAGACAAGTACTACTAGATCTGAAAAACTGTAGAGAATCTATTAACATGCTGGCAAGAGACAACAAAGTGTCTCTAATATCGATGCCGGCACATAAGCGGGTTGCAGGTGATGAAATAGCAGACTAGTTAGCTGAAGATTGTTCTAAAGGAGACTTCATAGGTCCGGAACCTTTTTGTAGAATCACATGGGACGCGAAATCGGGAACTGGCTAGTTAAGAAACACCAGATAAGAATATTTGTTAAACCCACTCGCTCCAAATCAGTATCAAATCTAAATTAGTATATTGAAGTATAAGTGGATATTAAGGTCTTTAAAACACGCGCGATTTTTCGAACACGACGGCGAAGCCGGAGTGCTCGAAATAGAGCAAGTGTTTAGACCAGTTATCCACGAATACTTTACGCTATTTTTTTTATTGGTGCACTTTGAAATTATAAATACTGGTCTTTAATTACTACAACAACAAGAAATGGAAATCATAGATAGAAATAAGAACTAAATGTCAAATAGTTGAATTCGTGATGTATATGATTTATACCTTACGTTGTCATGGAAATGAAAGAAACATAAACTAATTTGTATTTTGATGGAAGTTCAACCTTATTGAGTTCTGTGAATGTCAATAGTATTAATTTAAATATCATTTCCTAAGATTTGAAAAATCTAAATATTAATATTTCAAACAATACCAGCGGCACTTTCCATTTTAATTTATAAATTTGTCATTATTAAATATTGTTCGAATAAAAAGTTTTGACCTTACAAACTACTCCTGTTAGATCAATTATTAAAAAATTGTCATTAAGACATGACTTAGACCATAGATTTAGACTTCGTTTCTCGAGTTGTTGATGTTGTCACGGTAACTTTAAAACATGCGCGTTTTTTAAAGTTCGATTTAAACACGCTGAGGCGTGCTTTAAATAGGTGAAATAGTTCACCAATAAAAAATAGTATATTAAAGTATAAGTGGATATTAAGGTCTTCAAAACACGCGCGATTTTTGGAGCACGACGGCGAAGCCGGAGTGCTCGAAATAGAGCAAGTGTTTTAAAGACCAGTTATCCACGAATACTTTACGATATTTTTTTTTATTGGTGTACTTTGAAATTATAAATACCGGTCTATAACTACTACAACAACAAGAAATGGAAATCATAGATGGAAACGTCAACTAAATGTCAAATGGTTGAATTCGTGACGTATATGATGTACACCTTGCATTGTCATGGAAATGAGAAAAACATAAACTAATTTGTATTTTGATGGAAGTTCAACCTTATTGAGTTCTGTGAATGTCAATAGTATTAATTTAAATACCATTTCCTAAGATTTGAAAAATGGAAATATTAATATTTCAAACAATACCAACGGCACTTTCCATTTTAATTTATACATTTGACATTGTTAAATATCGTTCGAATAAAAGTTTTGACGTTACAAACTACTCCTGTCAGATCACTAATGAAAAAATTGTCATTTAGACATGACTTAGACTATAGATTTCGACTTCGTTTCTCGAGTTGTTGATGTTGCCACGGTAACTTTAAAACACGCGCGTGCTAAAAAGCTCGATTTAAACACGCTGAGGCGTGCGTTAAATGGGTAAAATGGTTCACCAATAAAAAAAAATACTATTTTATTGACATGTAGTGTATATAGATGTCAATATAATAATAGAGAGTTATTGGAAACACGAATTTACTGTCTTGCAGTAATTGTGATGATCTTAAATAAATAGTTCTCGACCTTAAAACAGACTTAAAATTTGGAGTTATTGAAACAGGAAACTCTATAATGACATTATATCAAGGTAGATGTCACAGATGACACAGATCACCTACACATTGTGACACATAAATATGAAACATGAAATAAAGTCGGGATAGTGCACTGCAGTAATCGCGCACAAGCACTAACCTTAATAATGTTTCCCTTATTCAATATATCATAAGCGCATGCGTATATGTCACTATAAGGACAGCATTATAACTGCTTGACCTTATAAAAGCTCCAATAATTCTCTAATAACTCTCTAGTATTATACTATTATAACGCTTCACTAAAATATGACAATTGTTACAGATTGCTGTATATATACTTTTTTGATAGGACTATCATTTCTTTACTAAACTAGCATTAGACATCATTTTCAAGGAACTTTCCAGGTGGAAATATAAAATGAAATTACACAGAACGCCACGTGTGGAAAGGACCTTAATTGAAATATTCAATTTCGTAGTTATTGAGGCGGCGGGGTTGAACATGGCGAAATGAGGGCTATAATAGAACATATTTGAGATTTCATAACGCATTTCGCTGGAGATAGGAATGTGCGTGCTTAGAAATGAGGAATTTCGCTCATGTGCTGTAATAATGTACCCACCAGGGAATTAAGTGAGACCACGATATCGCGTTGAGACACGAGATTCTTGTTTTTTATCATGATTACAAACAGTTACGTTTGTTAAGGAAAATGATGATGATAACACAAGCCTTGAAAATAAAACAGTCTCTTCAGTTATTAACGATGACAGGGCTAGGTTATTTGAGAATATAAATGATACTGATATTAGTTTCTCAATTGGAAAAGACGAAAAATCTTTAAAATCTTTATAATAGATTTTATTCCATATTCCTTTCCTTTGTATTCCATTCACTACATATATTTTTTTTGTAGATTTACTGTACAACAGTTGTAGCTAAATAAGTAGACTTGGTGACATGCAGTATAGGTTAGGTTAGGCTAGCCGGCCAATCCCACGCGACCTTTTCATATACCTACATAATATATACTTTGAACTATCATTTCTTTCCTGTCTTCGTGTATAGCCAGCAGGGTTTTTATTTTATTTTCAAAACAATTTTAGCAATGTTACCTCTTAATATCTTTGGAATGACAAGAGAGACAAAAGCCATTCTGTAAGCTACTAAAAGTTCTAGCATCCCATTTGATATTTCTCAGAAAAAATCATTAATAGAGCTAGGTGTTACATAATTGACAAATTAAAAATGCAATTCTTTACGGAATCTACCTTCTATCATCTATGGAGTTTATATTTCTAATCTTTTTTTCGGGGACAATTTTCTCATAAATTTTCTCTTTCCCAAACTCTAAGCATACAGTATCCGAGATCTGGTACCTCGTTACCCTAATTGAATCAGCCAGTACAATCCTCTTAATAAAATAGTGATAGTGCCAAAACTGATTGCAAATGATGGAGAGTTCTGTATCTGTATCTGTAGAGTAGGGAGGGTGAGTGTAGGCTCACAGCACTTAGGCCACATGCGACCCATTGTACATCCTCCCGAAGAGGACCTGGAGACATCTCCTTTATATCGGCAGGTGTAGGCCAAGACTCACCGAACACACACTCTCTTATTGACGATAACTCCGGACACTCGCATAAGACATGCCTGACAAATTAATCTTCCTGTTCACACATCCTGCATAGGGGTGTGTCCACTAGCCCCATAGTATGGAGGTGTTTCCTTAGTTGACAGTGGACAGTCAGAAATCCTACTGTTAAACGTAGGTTTTTCCTGTTCATCGCCAAATATTTCTTCGGCGCTAGCTTCCCAGAGTCGCCCAGGGTGACCCTGGCAAGACTGCATCCTTTGATTCCATCCCATCTCTTAAGGGATTGAGAATGGGTGTAACGTTTGACTATTTCCGCAATTGTCGAAGTCGTTAGGCCGTAGGTGTCACTGGGTCCTAAAATTTTCATTCCAGCCGCTTCCCTGGCTGTCGTGCCCTTTAACCCACCTCAGGATAATATTGTTATCTGCCGAGGCCTTAGCTAAATCTTGGTGGCACTCTAGTACTAGCCCCGATATAACACGTTGTCTGTTCAAGGCTAATAGGGCTTGTCTACTATCAGTGCATATTGATCTGCAGATCAGAAAGTCCTTTTCTGGTTGGTTTTTCTGTGGCAATTGAGATACCTGCTAGTTCTGTTTGAACCACGCTGGTATTGTTTCCCATTCCCCACCTATCCCTAGGCTTAGTGCTCTCGAGTAAACTCCACATCCCGAGCCTTCTTTTATTTTTGAGCCATCTGTATATATGCGTATTGCATTTGCAGCATCTGGCTCTGTGTTCTGTTTTATTTGGATTCTGTAGGGTTTATTGAACACAAACCTGGGTTCAATTGAATCATTGGCTGCATGCAGCAGAGGTACCGCAGTAAGCGCTTCTTGCCATAGTCTCAGCCTCAATTGGCCCACTCCTACTTCGGGGTTTACACCAGCCGTGCGAAATCGTACCATGGCTATTAATCCAACCTCCTTGACGTACAGGTCCAGAGGGGTCAGACCAGTAATTAGTTCCATTGCTGCAGTTGGTGTTGTTCTCATGGCTTCTGTGATGTTTAAACAAGCCATTCGCTGTATTTGATATAATTTTCGGACTGCAGTTGCTTGTAGAACCTTCGGTCCCCATGCAATTGCTCCATACATTAACATGGGTCTTATTATTGCAGTGTAGATCCAGGTGACCACGGTGTGACAGACCCCATGTGCGTCCCACTGTCCTCCGACACTGCTCATAAGCCACATTTGCTCTTTTTGCTCTGCCAAAAGTCTGGGGTCTTTAACTTTAACTATTAAAGTCATGGGTTTTGTGGGTTATTGAGAGTAATTCTGAAATATAAAGTCAATAAACCTTTCCACAAATAAAAAAGTGAAAGCTTCAAGCCCTACAGGTTTCCATAATCCAGCAATTTCGAGCGTTCAATACTTCAGTGTTAATACATTTTTAATACCACAGCTTTTATGTACCTTAATAGAAAATCTCTTGCAACAATTATTATAATAATGGAGCTGTTAACAGCAGGTATAAAATAAAAGCTTAAAACATGCTTTAACCTTAATGTCTTTTTGCCTATACTTCACAGTTAACGACTCTCCATAAAGTCAATAAAGACACTTTAATCTATGTGTATAACGTTTTCTTTACATTGGCTGCTGTTTACAATCTGTCATAAAGAGTTCATTTAGTGCACCACTAAAACAGCCCTTTTTGTTATCATCCAATTCAATTTGACATCAACAACCGGCGAGGTGTGGAGAATTAAAATAATCGAAGAACCATTCTCCTCGGCTTCCAGAGATGTCGTTTCCTGGTGCCTTGCACGTATGCTAAATATACCCTTGAGGAAGAAACTTTGGGGTTGATAAACCTACTATGTTCTTTGCTGCTTCTGCCAACTTTAATCTGTTCTACACCGCTAAAAAATTTCTGAGAGAACTAAGGTAGGTATAGTTGGGCTAACATAATCTGAAGCATCGGTAAGAGGCGAAGAAACGTGGCCGATACATGTCATAAACGTGCCAATGGCGTGCGGTACCTAATTTATGAAAGTATTCAAAACATTTTAGGATTATAATTATTCATGCTTTGTTTTAAAGGTAAAATCTTTGTTGGGTCATTGTCTATCCACGTTTCGTACGAATAAACAATATCTCGCCCTTCTTGGCGATGCTTACTTTGTGGAATTGAAAATATTGAGATTGAATGTCGTTGAAAAAAAAATGATGGTAATTACTGCAGGTTCTTGCCTAACTAACCGATTAAATTTGGTAGTAAACTAAACGAGTTCGCAGGGCTTTGTTACCTTATTGATCTTAAGAAAAAAAATTAGCTTTTGCAAAACTAGAGGAAAAAAAATATTTTAGGGCGCCACTAATTTTCTTTCCTACGAGAAAATTAGAAACAAAATCAAAATTGAAGGTTAGCTACTTTTAATCTGTTAATTCACAAAAAAAATAAAAAAGAACTTAACTTTCTGTGTAGTTAATAAAACTATCGGAGTAAAAAAAATTCACATAATTACTGTCATCAAATTACAAAAAAAAAGAGTTAGTAAACAACAAGGATATATAAAAAAAATACTTAGCACTAATACATATTTTTTTGTGAAGATGAAGTTGAACTGTAACTATTGATGTGCTTCTATAGACTGGTAAACCGGTAAACTATATCCAGGAAACTGTAGCTTCGGAATATTGTTTTGCAAGAACTCCGTCTCCAAAAAAAAAACTGTATCCGGTAAACTATCCCAGGTATCTTTATCCCAGGTAATGCATATTGGGGATATTTTTTTTTTCTGGAACTGTGCTTTGGGAAATTGTATTCCAGGAACTGTGCAGTGATCTAGATTATTAAAGTATAACGGCTGCAACTATTAGTTTTTATTTAAAACTGGTGTTAAAATAATTAAATGGATCACTGCACAGTTGTTGACTTACTTTGTCTACCGACGATGAGAGAAGACGCGCCGGAACCTTGCTCATTCTTATTTGAAGAACCTTAAAAATTCTAATGGACTATTCCACCAAAAACCAAAATTCTAGATACATTCAACTATAAATATTAGAACTGGAACGCAAAGTTCACCTTTCAGAACCTACTCATAATAATATTATACATGAAACTGTTTCTAGTTTAATGAGAAAATCATAAAATTATAAAAAGATATTGATAATCATTGTGATATTGACAAAGGATGATAAAGGTTACATTTAATGTGATGCATAATTTTTGGTGAAAAATATTCTACTGTGTAGAATCAAGCAGCATTCTCCAAAGATTATCAATAACTTTACAAACTCACTTATATAATTGAGTCAAGCTCTTGAAGATAGTGAGCTTTTGTGATTATAGCAATTTCATCTTTCTTGATCGATACTCACAATAAAATACCATATACCCTATATCCATGCATACAACCCAACAATAAAGACACTCTACCTAATAAAAGAGAAGTCTATAACCAAGGAGAGAATTACAAATCCAAATATCGAAGAGTTAATATAATTACTATACGTATAACCCATCTTCTGTTATACTTTCAAGCTACCATTGGGCAAATTACGTTAAAATCCTTTCAAAGTGAGTACTTTTAAATAATCGGATATTCAGTTACAAATCCTAACCACAGTATTTATAATATACACATCCATGCACCTTGCGACGTTATTCCAAAGTACGCCACTGCAAATATTTATGGTAAGGTAAAAGAAAAAGGAGGGAAGTTAAGCGTGGTAGTGACGGAAGTCGCCATATTGAGAAGCCACATTAGTGACATAAGTCATCAATTCTTGTGTAAAATTGAAAAGCCATGTTAAAAAATAGTGATTTTCAGTATTAGAAAGGTTATATATGAGTATTACTATAAATTTAAGTTGATATTGAGTTGTAGAATAGTGTTTGGAAACTGCTTTTATCCAATATATACCACCTTAAAAAGATGCATATGAGAGTTTTTTGTTTCCCCTAATCGAATAATTGAAGGTTTGTTTACGCTTCAACGGAAGTCGGCAATATTCAGAAGCCATTTAGGTCGATGATTCTTTATACTGTTATGTTCTCTCTAGTGACGGCTCCTCGAAGAAGACTAAGGAGGTTCAGCCTCCTCAACAATTTATCCAGCAAATAGCATCAGAAATATTTTGTTAATTATTCTTCATTTTATTTCCCGTTTATCTAAAATTTTTCAATTCCACAATTAATTCCTGGTTTTCACTACTTATTTTAGAATCTGACAACAGTGCCCTGAGGCTAGATTCCACAAACATCTCTCTCGAAATACGTGTTGCTCTACACAGTTGCCGTTTTTTCTACCAGTTCAATTGCTAATACCGTAAAAAAGAGCGGAAATAACAACACTCTCGGTAGGCCAGCCTCTGGGATAGCTTCTAGCAGTTGCGATGGTATAGGGAAGAATCTCGGAGTGGGCGACATCTACAATTAATCGTTCGAAATACTCGGAGGGTGAACAACAAACTAACCCAAATGTGTTTATATGGGTGAAGTGTGAGAATTTATAAACAATTTTAAGTGATTTAGGTCGAAAGTGATATATTTTTACGTTATTTTATGAACAATAGTTGTTTCAAATAAACATCAAATCTTAAAATGCAGCGGATTGGAAGAGATAATGAGGTAAGATCACGCAAAATGTGCTCAGTTCCTCAATGTGCATCATACAGTACTTCGGATATTTCTCTACATAAATTCCCTTTGAATCCCAAGGCAGTAAAGAAATGGCAAAAAATCTTGAA
>CAJUYH010001986.1:17253-43697 GCA_910591685.1 Galerucella tenella | reverse complement strand
TATGAATCGTAGATTGGGTCACGTGATGGAAAAGATTCACCGTTTCTACTTGTACATCAATCTCAGTAAAGAAATCTTTAAATATGCGATAATAGTGACGTGCCCACATCTAACCACAAACTAAAATCCTATTTGACAAAAACCTAGATCATTTTTGTGCCTCGACCTTGTGTTGCATCTTCTTTCTTGTGGTTTTTTCGTCTAATCGATACATGTTTCTCCTTTAAATAATGTCGTTATGTTGCAAATTTTGGTGTGGATTTTTTCCTGCTCACTAGTTCGATAGTACTATAAGGTTTTGATTCAATAATTTTTTTTATTCAATTAATCATGAAATTTATAAGATCCTCACCAAATTTTCCGAGGAAAATCTTTCTCTCTTCCTATGGCTATCAGCCTGAGATATTTTCACTCCTTCTCTTGATAGTTAGATAAATTTTGATAGTTAGATAAATTAGTGAAATCAGTGAAGATCTCTGCTCTTCTTGAAACCGAATCAGCATTGAAATTAAGAACGCGTTCATTTTTTTCAATAAACGCCTTCTTCTTATTGATGGACTCATAGTTGACCCGGTCTTATCCCTTCAAATTTCATTTTTTGGTGCTATTTAAAATCTATACTCTCAGATTTGGCAATATCAACCAAAAGGCACAAAAGAGGCAGGATATTGTTTAGCGGTCAATGGAGAACAATTTTAACATATAGTGCTGCATCTAATCGGAAAAAGCGGGAAAAAGTCCAAAATGGAATTAAAAAGTGATAGTGAAGATCTTGCATGCCAATGAAGCTATGTTACATTTGTTGCCGCAAAAATGTAAGGAAATACATAGAAGAGCTTCTAGAAAATTTAAAATTAACAGTTGAAAGCGTCCGAAATAGTATATTGTATACCCAGGCGGTGAAGTGGCATTTTTCAGGCCGAAAGAAGATATGGACAGGCGAGGCGCATGCAGCCGAGCCTTGCCACTTCTTGAGGCCTGGAATACTTATTTACTAGTGTATTAATGAGGGCCATTAACAATCGAGATGATGTTTTAATGTTTTAGGTTCTTAATCGCCCTTTTAATACTCGTGTTCATTACAAAGCTTTTCCGTCGACTGTATCAGTTGTATTCGTTTTTCTAAATATTTAAAAACTGAAAATATTTATTTGTTTCATAGGTAAGTAAGTATTGTCAAAAATAAATAATGACATTGAAATGTCACAGAGATGGTCGCTGGTTCAAATGTCACTGTTTGGTATTTCTCAAATTCTTTTTTGGATGTCTTAACACTAATAATTATCATAATTTTGTGGAATAATAAAATAAAACGATAGGTAAGTCAAAAACTAGAAGTGGCGTGCATAAAATTCTTTTATAAATTCGAATATTAAGAAATAATGCTTTTCAAATTAATACAGTGGATTAAAATTAACCTGCATAAAATATGTAATACAATTCAAGGTCATCACATTGACATTAGATACACTATACTAAAATTTCTAATTTAATGAAAACTGTAACGTCGCTAGTGGTAGTTGCAGATTCTTCTGCATATATCAGCGCTGACATCCTAACCTAACAAACTGACTGACAACTTATCTATTGTGACAGCTGCAGACCAAAATTTGACGAAGTGTATCGTGAGTTTGTTTTTTGTTTTTAAAAACTATTTTGCTTATGTGTGTGTGTGTGTGTTGAGTATTCGTAGTTGGTTTTTATTGTTTATAGTGGGACTTTTACTTTAATAGACAATGTCGAGATTATGTATTGTGAAAGACTGTAGTGTGAGGTGCACCCGGTAAGCTTTATCTTTATAAAAAACATGTTTCATCAAATAAAAAGTGACAGAAGTGGTTATTCTTCCATACAGCTTTGAACTTCCCAGCATTGTTGTTGAATTCCTAACATTTATTTTTCTTCATTTTTGTCATTGAAATATGTAAAAAAACGTTCCATTCATTGTATATTTTTTTTATTCAATAAAATATATAAACTTAATCAACATTGCTTTATTTTTCTCACTTCAGGCATTCTATGGTTCATATTTGACATTTCATTTAATTTTACTTGACTATTTGATTGTTATTATTGTAATATCAATCTAATGTTGAGTAACTGAGTAACAGTAGTTTTGATTATGTCGCCAAATACTGTAAAATTACAGGAATCTTCTATATCGGCTGTTAGCGAGGTTCAGAACCATCTGATTTGTGTTACTGACGGGACTCTCAAGGTGGCACCACCCGTGCAAATAGAGGGCGCCACGGGTCAGTTTCCCATCTATAAGTATTTTTTTATCTATGGGTGAATCATGCAATAATGGGGGTCATTAATGTATGATTTTGTCTAGTTTTGAGAACGTTAATAGCATATGTTAATACACGGTCGACGGAAAAAGCTCTTTACTGCCTTGGTTTACACATAATTTTTTATCCCACACAATAACTGTTGGTAATATTCTTTTTATAAAAACTTTATTTTACAATTGTTGGTAATATTATTTCATATCAAAATTGTGTTTACCTTAAACCAACGCTTACACATTACATTATTTCATCTGATTCAGGCTCCATAACTTCAAACAAACATCAAAATACGACAACTTATGATTGAATTTACATACATTGACAAACACTAACAATTGATTTTTAAACTCACGTTTGATGGTGTTTATTTTAAGCGATTCGTAAGTGGGATATCTTATTTTGATTCAATCTGTCAATTGAGGCGCCTGCTAGCGTGGAAACGGCTAGCCGAGAAAATAGTTATTTACATTACAGACTGCGAAAGCTTACTTTTAGGTGCGAGGTGTATATAGTATGTATATACCTCCGAGCACCTAAAAGGGCTTTTGCAGCGTGTAATGTATTGAACCAAATTAAACTTTCCATTCTTCCCCCATACACACAATTTAAAGATGCAAAAAATTCTCTGTAGACTGCAATGAAATGGGTAGAAGGCGTGGGTTAACATTACTTTGGTAACATTCGTGTCAACAAAAACTAATACTTTTACAGTTGTCAAATATGATTTAATGATAATGTTGCGCAAATCGACAAGCAAGTCCAAATTTCCAGTGACGTTGCTTTCAATCAACATTTGCCGTTAAATCTTCCAGGAACATACAACAATTGTAATTTTACATTTATTTTCCAATCTAAATAAATATTTGACAAGTAATTTGACATTTTATTTGTTCGTTGTCCAGGGCACGAAAGTTTTTCATACTTAGCAACCGATTTTATTTGTTCGTTGTCCAGGGCACGAAAGTTTTTCATACTTTGCTACCGATAACCTAGCATGTTTCACTTTCGCTTGCCTATTTCAAATAAAAATATATTTTTTCGTAGGGGGGAGAA
Organism: Galerucella tenella; assembly: GCA_910591685.1. Taxonomy (NCBI): domain Eukaryota; kingdom Metazoa; phylum Arthropoda; class Insecta; order Coleoptera; family Chrysomelidae; genus Galerucella; species Galerucella tenella. The sequence goes on along the minus strand of CAJUYH010001986.1, from coordinate 40,353 downwards.
TGAAAAGGTACTTTTCTCGCCTCTTCAAAGCTGGTATTTATAAAATTGAACTTTCTCATAGTGTAGGAAAAAAATATGTTTTTGCCTAGGACAAAAAGTGTTCCCTAGGCAACAATGAGTAATTTAATGCACTGAAAAGGTTACCTTTCGTCTAAATTTTAAACCCTAAAACGTAATTTTCTTAAACAATCGGATAAACATTTTTTTTCTTCACAAGCGTTAAAGAAATATTATGTACCTAAATAAAATTTTATTAAACTACAACTCTACTCTGCAGATTGCAACAAACCGCATCTCGAAATTGTTAATGTTAATAATATGAACTGCTAGCTAAAGGGAATAATATTTGCCACCATTTTTGTGCGATCAAAATTCTAGGCGGGTACTGACTAGAGCGTTTTCACTCGCACGAACGACTTACGCGTAAACATGATCAGTAAGAGATATTAACGTAAAAGACTCAAATTTCGAGTTAAGTTGTAAGATGCGTCGCAAGTTCCTGAAGAATTTAGTCGAGAATTTAGGAAAATGGTTGGGGACCGATATTTTTTCGATTACGGACATATTATTCCATCCAGGAAAAATTCGATGTTTGTGTCCTTCCCCGAATGAATTAATGATTTTTTTCGGTTTGTCGGCAAGGATATCTAGAAATTGAAAGAGGAGGAAGTTTTATTTGAAAAAAAATGTCGCTGAAAATATTAACAAAAATAAATTGGAATCAAAAATATATTAGTTTCATGATTTTTTCATATAATTGTTAATTTAGCTAATAACGAATTATTTATGCGTTACCTTATGAATGCACTGAATAAGATTTAATGTAGCTCGTAATCTATTTCATTTAGTTTAACCCATTTAACGAGCTACCACTGCTCATGAATCACTGAATATAAATAATTTACTAATTTGGTACGCATGGTTGTTTTTTAAGAATGTTTTTTATATGCTATATCATCGACCTTATATCCTGTTTGGAGTGGTATAGCTTCCGTTATAAAACCAAAAAAGCGTGAATAGTTTTCGGATACTACTTAAACAAATTAATACATTTTGCATGATATATTAGTGGCGCAGAAGCCGCATCATTCAACACGTAAAATTTTGGTCCCATGATTTTCAAGGAAAACAACTAAATAAAAAAACCTAATCCTTTATATTATTTTGCGTGTGGGACGACATGGTGTGTGCTTTCATTAATTTTTGTTTTTAGCCTAATAATTCTGAGTACTCTGAATTTAAATACGAGTTTTTATCCCGGCTTAGCAGTTCGTCTGTGACGAAAATTGTCACAAACCGAGTCACAAACACCATCATTATAAAAGGTGATTCATTGGGAAATGCGTCTACAGTAACGGTAGATGGAGCACCCCGAAGTGATAAAAAATACCCTGTTAGGTCTAACGTTCTTCATAACCCAAAATGAGTGTTATTATTTTGTTGAATTGATTTATGAACTACTTTTTACATTTTTGTAATATTTGGTATGTAGGTGTGTTGATTAACATCATAAATCTTGTGCCTTCTCCGACTAATAATTTAATAAGTGAAGTATCATTACAGTTTCCTGTAATATTGTCGTATTTAATAAAGCGCGTTACTAATAGATATCGCAGAATAGTAATTATTTTAACGCTTTATGAGTTTTTGAAAAATATTTTTCAAAGACATTGACCGTTCAACTAAGAAGAAACAACTACTTCCCGGGCTATAGGCCCCGACGGATATTGAACGACACTTCAAACTCAAACGGAGTTCGCAAATCTACAAGATATTTTAACCAACCATTCTGGTTTGCAGTTGGAAAGGACAACATAACTTGTAGACCGGTTTTGGCGTATTTGCGCCTTATCAGTACAAGGTATATGTTCTCCGTCCGCGAGCTTAAAGCCTAATCACGGACTGAAAAATACCCTAAAATCACAATCAATACCTACATGTCTTCCAGTTACGGAAGTGTAAAAGATACGCAAATACGCGGTATACAAGTTATGTTATTCCTTCTAATTGCAAACCAGAATGGTTGGTTTGAATATCTTGTAGATATGCCAAGCCCGTTTGACTTTGAAGTGTAATCCAATATCCGTCGGGGCCTATAGCCCGGGAAGAAGTTGTTTCTTCTCAGTTGAACGGTCAATGTATTTGAAAAATATTTTTCAAAAACTTATAAAGCGTTAGAATAATTACTATTCCGCGATATCTATTGGTAACGCGCTTTAATAAATATGACAATATTACAGGAAAATGTAATAATACTTTATAGTTTCGAGGTCAAGGTCTCATTGTCAGATTCGAATACTGGTTTGCGGTTGGAGCGAGGGTTGGAGGTGAAGATGTCGCTACTGTCACATCTTTTACACATCTGTTACTGAAAGACAGTCATGTATTAATTTATTGTGATTTCAGGGTATTCTTCAGTCCGTGATTAGGCTTTAAGCTCGCGGACGGATAACATATACCTTGTACTGATGAGGCGCAAATACGCCGAAACCGCTCTACAAGTTAGGTTGTCCCTTCTAACTGCAAACCAAAATGGTTGGTTTAAATATCTTGTAGATATGCCAACCCCGTTTGACTTTGAAGAGTCTTCTAATATCCGTCGTTGCCTATAGCCCGGGAAGTAGTTGTTTCTTCTTAATTAAACGGTCAGTGTCTTTGAAAAATATTTTTCAAAAACTTATAAAGCGTTAGAATAATTACTATTCTGCGATCTCTATTTTAATCAGTACGTACGTTTTGACTTGAAATAACATCCCATATGTTAACGAGCATTTTAAGTACATATTTGAAAAGTACAGAAAATAAGAAGTAACACCAAATGTTATTAGCGTCAACGTATAATCTAGATGTTTCGAGGCACAAAATTTGAAAAAAATATTATTTTCCTCCAAATGGCACTTTTCCAACTTCAATCCAAAAAATCATCAATTTAATATTCCTTAAATCTCTCAATTTCTGGATTCCATCCTTATAGAAAAACTATAATACAGGCTCGTATTTAGGACAAATTATTAATATTACGCACAAATTTCAACCACCCTGTATGCGTGAAAAAAGAATCATACCGTTGTTTGTATATGTATTGGGGTGATACTCACTGATACCTAAAAGATCCATTGTGCCCCGTCTCATATACTAACAGCTACTTTAGACCTACTTCCCTGATTAATTTTAGGATATCTGTCTCCTAGGTGTTGTGTCCTAGGATTCTGAATTCCTATGCATGCGGATAGAGGTTTATCCTTCCATTCTACAGAATCTACATACTCCTTTCTCCATTACTTTGAGCATCATAAACACGCGACACCTGTTGAGTACATTTATTCTCAACTGGTTGTAGTCTCCCAGAAGTATATTTGATTGTCTAAGCCCCACTATACCTGGTTTTTAAACTAGGAGGATCATTTTAAGAAACCTCACTTACACCACTAAAAGTTACTAGATTATTTATACTAAAGGGTGTGTTCCAAAAACGTAGTCAACAGTCGTGTTCCAAATAATATTAATGTTCCAAAAGGGTAATCTTCAGACTTTTCGAACTAATTGACAGGTGTCGTGTCGTGTCGAATGAGGGATCAATACAAGTCTATAATTTGAATAATCATTGGTCACAGGCTATGGCGAATGCTGTAACTGTAACCAAATGTCACATTATTGTGAACAAAATGTAAGGTTGTCATAAGTAATTCATGTCAAATTGAATAATATAAATATGTACAAAATAGTTATTTATGTAACTAGTGTGTAAAGTAGCCTTTTTTTGACGAATGTGAATATTGTCGCATGAGCCGCAGGCGAATGCGACAATCACATGAGTCGAAAAAAAGGTCTTTACACACGAATTGCATACAATATTTTTTCTACTAGCGAATATTTAATTAAAATACAAAAGTTTAATAGTAATTTTCTTTAGAAGAGTATTTTTATAATAATCTAAAATAACATCATAGTTTTCTAAAAATATTCAATTCCTAAATATAAAATACAATTGCTTACTCTAGGTATAGTCGGAAGATCTCAATTTAAATTTTAAATGTCAGATTCAATTCACAAAGAAATGTCAGTCACTCACCGCCAACTTATACCTATTTACCGTATTATTTCCAGTACTCAATAATTATTTAACAATAATTATTAGGTTACTCTACTGAATTCTATAGGTTTCTATCTCCAATTTATGAAAAAAACTTAGATTCAATATCCGTTTATTATACCTATATTTTTATAAGACTAGATATCTATAACTACATACATATTGGATTTTTTTCTTTACGCACTAGTGCGTAAAGTAAAACTCTTTACGCACTAGTGCGTAAAATAAAGTTTTACGCACTCGAAAATGTGTCTAAAGTACGTACTTTACACACGGTAGTAGAAAAAAGCTATTGTATGTTTAGATTATTCTCTATTCACATTTGAGTACGAACTAGAAGTCAACAGAAGTTTTGATATCGAAAAATGCCATAATAATGTACTGTAATGTGAGTAAAACTTGATGTAGAAATATTTACCATAATTAAATTTTACATGGAAATTTATATTATCAACAAAGAAAAACAAGCATAGATTTTTTTTTATCAAACTGAATAAATAATAAAAATAGCACTTAACTCAGTTGGAATATAATACTAGTTAAAAATAAAACAACAAACGTGAAAAAACAGTGCCTGATAAAGATTTTATAAAATTATGTAATACATCTGACGTTATAGATAAACGATTAGCATCTTCCTCGGTGGTCGAGTGGTAAACATACCAGATTCACACGCGATAGACCAGGGTTCAATCCCCCGCGAAAAAGTTTTTTTAATTGTAAATTTTATTTTTAAATAATTATTCTGCTCGATATTGATAACGACATCAGGTAGACGCTTGAAATATTTAGCAGAATATTCATTATTATAGATAATAATGGTACGGTACCCTTCGTGTGGGAGTCCGGCAACATATACCTATAACAGCATATTAAAAAAGGGAAACCGTAGCATTATACAAATTGTACATTTAAGAACTGTACGTTTGCCACAAAAAATTAGTGGAAACATAAAATTGAATTGGTATAATTATGAATAAACTCAAACTTCGTCCTCGTGTGATATGGCCATCATATCCACACTGTTGAACAAACTATGTACTATTCTATTACTTAGTAGTTATATTTTCTATTATACTTTGACGATAGATGTATAGAGATTTATAGGATTGAAAGTTCGAAAAAATACATGAGTATTTCCTATTAACGACTGGCAATACGTAAAGTGATATTAATATGGGCGTTTTAGATAACCAGAGGAATTAAGTAAATCCACTTTAAGCCTCGTATCAAAGCAGTAAATCATACTAATGGGTTAAATAGTGTCACTGTAAAATATCCCTAGAACTTAATCACAACAAAATAGGAGTAAGTGTGGATTTATGCAGCAACATTTAACAATTATCAATTAGCATTTAACAATTAATATTTAACATTTAACAATTAGTAAAACTGCCATCGTTTATGCAGACACAATTATAAATTAGGAGAAAATAGTAAGCATGCGCAAAAGCCCGAGATTCTAGCTACAATAACCCTTCATTTTTATGTCTATTTGTGCATTGGAACAATTTTGAAGATGTATAGTAGAATTGAAGACTCTTTTTCTTTTATTAGTACAACTTGAAAATAAACAAACTGAAACACCCAACATAACCCCAAGTCAACCGCTTTTCTGTGAAAAAAGTAAGGATCTGCGTACTAGTTGCGCACTAGATGAAAATTCGGTACATTTAATTTAAGAAAGTTAAAAGTTGGCCAACTTCGTAATTGTTAAATGATAAATGATAATTGTTAATTGTCTGCATAAATGGAGTCATAGTGAAATGAGTAGTTCAACTTATAATTGATAAATGTTAATTGTTAAATGCTAATTGATAATTGTTAAATGTTGCTGCATAAATCCACACTAAAATAAAAAAAATACGCTATTAAATTATATAAGTGAGTTGTATTAAAATGTTTTAATTTATACAGATTGCGAAAAATCTTAGCTCGACATTCGATTTACACAAGTACCTACAACAAGGATAATAATATATGAATAGCACTACTTGAAAGAGAGAGAAGAATTGTTTGTTCAGATCTAATTGCGAAAATTCACAAATATAACAATTCTTGTCTCCCTTCCAATCCAAGTAGTGTTGTTCTTGTTCATATTATTCTTGTCGTACTTGTGTAACTCGTGTATCAAGCTAAGCTTTGTCGCAATCAGTATGACAACGTTAAATTAAAAATCATCTAAAATAGGAAAAACGTACTGTATACGAATAGAATAACGCCAGAGGATCTTCAGATATTGCATATGGAAACCTCTGTTCTCTCTTAATTTTTGTCTTATGGAATTGCTTTTTTGAGGTTGTGATCATATAAAACTTGTAATTATTATTTTTAAAACTTCCTCAATGAGCACGTAGAATCAGCTCGTTAAAAATTCAAAGCACACCAGCCTATTAACTAAAGAGTAGGTCACGTGTGGAATAGCCCAAGCTGACCGATAGTACAAAGACAAGCAGAACTTATATATCTAATGATGTTTATTAAATACAAATAGCTGGTGTTAAACGATTGTGTTTTGCACAACGCCGATTCGAGCTGCAATTTGGGAAAAACCTCCACGAGCCGCCATCGGTGACTTTGAAATTCTCGCGCATGAATTTCAAACACTGCTCCAGTAAGCTGCCAGCTAATAAAAGACTCTCAAGTTTTAAGGCAGATCTAGACGTATCCAGTAGCTGGCACCAGTCTCACTGGCACGCCAGCTAGGACACTGCCAGCTCTGGACCAGGTCGTTTACATGAGTCCTGTCCAGTTTGTCGTTAATGTGTGCTTGTGATAAGATGCGTTACAAAACTGAATGTGGGGCGAAGCCGTCTGTTTAAAAGAAAATGTGTCAAGACAATTTCCGCGCTTTCACTACAGGAGCTTACTGATATGGAGGACGGAATATTAAAGAAAAAACAAATATAGATCAGCGATAGGACTATAACGGGAACGACCTCTATATCACAATTTATATCCGAAGTACCTATGTCGCAGATTCCATAAACATTCGTGTTCTCGGTAAAGCTGAACCAACTTGAACGTTCCAGTGCTGGCGCCAGCTACTGGATACGTGTAAATCTGCCTTTAAGCAAACTGTGCAATTCAACCTGATAGTAATTAAAAGCAGATAACCTCATCAAAAGGAAAAGCTTGATAAATACATCTGCTCCATCAATTTCAATGATTAAGAAGTTGTTTAATGACGAACGGAGAATTAAACTACCTGAGGTGGCTGAGTGTGTAGACATTTCACTTGAGTTAGGACAGACGACATAAGTATTTGGACATGAAAAAGATATCCTCGGAATGGGTGTCCCGATTGCTCATACTCATAATTTCAAACATATATTTGATATTTGGCGACGTTCATACGCCACATTAGTGTGACGTCAGATTTAGGGAGGGGCTTGTACCTGTATCTAAACAAAGTATTATTACCATTGAGTTACCATTGGAAGCAATACAAATTTTTGAATATTTGAGACTTTGTTGGCATTAAAACTATCAAAAAAGTAAGTAAAATACAATCTATATTTCTAAATAATCCACAAAGTTCCATTTAATTATGATAGATTTTCAAATAATCGTTTGTTCTTCACTTTCATATAGGTTATGTTATAATATCAAACATAAACAAACAAACTTATTATAGGATAATTAGATACCGTTTTTATTTTTGTAGATAATGTTAAAGTCTCATACTTAATTATTTTCTAATATGTAAAGTACTTACCTATATATATATATATATATATTTATAATATAATATAATATATTTATATATAGGTTTTAACACGTGTCCAATCATTTTACATTAACACATCTTCAATGAAAACGTTATACCTAACTATTTCATGAACATTGGAATACCTACAATATCTAACGTATTTCTTTTTTAAAGTGGCATGTTATATCATTTTCTGTGATAGCAGAGTTTTTTAAAAATGATACAGCTCAGCTCCAAAAAGGTGAAAATTCCTACGAAAGTGGGAATGTTGTAAGGATGATCTTCGATGGGGAAGTTGTACCAGCTCTATTGAAAGGCGAAGTTAGAGCAAGTATGAAAAACAAAAAATATACAGTGGAGGTATGTCCTTGATATTAAATAAATTGTATAACTTGGAATTTTATCAAAAATTTGTATTTTAGATCTCAATTGATTTTGATGATGGCATAGTGGACACTAAATGCTCTTGTCCAAAAGGTCTAGCAGTATGTCACCATATGGCAGCCCTTTGCATATATGCTTATCATAACATCAGTGTTACTGATAAGGCATGTGTGTGGAACAAGCCACATAAACAAGATGAAGTTGATGTCATTACGAAAATAAAAGACATCTACCAGCCTAAAAGAACAAATTATATGGCTGTTCAAAGACCAGCAAATGACAGCGAACTTCATCTATTCAAGAAAGAATTGGGAGATTCAAATCCTACAGGATTTTCTTGGTGGCTAATGTCTACTCCTTCAGAGAAGTTTAATCTCCTCATCCCAAGTATTGAAGATGTTATCTTTTCCGAAGAATATGGAAATGCCTTGAATAAAGAATCATTCTTTATGGAGAAATGTGGTGTAACTCAAGATATCATACAATCAGTACACCAACTAACAATTGGTCAGGGAAATAATGAAAACTGGCTAATTGCACGCAAGCACAGAATAACAAGCAGTAAGTTTGCTGTTGTTTTGTCTGCTTGTAAAAGAAATAAATATCCAAAATCTTTGTTCAAAAGTTTACTGGAGGGATATGATTTAAGTGGTGTGCAGGCAATTCAGCGGGGCAGGGAAAATGAAAAATATGGTGTAGATAAATTCCAACAAATTACTGGACTTATTGTTGAACCTGCAGGATTTCATCTACACGAATGTGGTTTTTTGGGTACAAGTCCTGATGGATATGTAAGTGAAAAGTGCCCTTTTAAATACCGCAAGGAAAGTGATTTGAAAAAAGCATTGGAAAATGACAAATCCTATATTATTTATTGTGAAGAGGGCATTATACAGGTGAATGAAAATCATATTTATTATGACCAAATTCAGGGTGGGCTGCTTATAACCAACAGGGATATGTGCTATCTTGTTTTATGGATCCCAAATGATCATATTATTTGAGACAATTTCTACCACAAATTTGTAGTTAATATGAAATAAAATATTTATATTCTGTAAGCAGTTTGTTTTATTTCACATAAATTTTATAAAATAAATTATAATATATTATGTATACATCTTTTGCATAAATAAAATAACTGTATATTGTACAAAATCATACTAATTATTCAGTATACATTGCATTATTTGATATCGACTGTAGAACAAAAGATTGAATACAAAAAACTAAATAATTAATTATAATATAATTTGGGTAATAATGCATGACTTAAGATTTTGTGCCAATCTCAGTATAATACTGTTCTACTTCCCTGGGTAAAGGGTATTGTAAATTGGTTAAAGCACCTATAACCTGAAAAACAGCATCAGCATGTGGTAACGATGAAGTAGGAATAAAATTTAAAATATTATATATTTTCATTCTACGAATGGCTCTTTCAACATGTATTCTAGCTCTCGCAATACATTCTGTTTGTCTTACTTGTTCTGGGGTAAACTGGGCTGTGTTTAAAAATGGAGGAATATTGATGTGAACTCCTGCAGACATCATGTCTTTGATCAAAAAACCTTTGTCTGCCAACACTAAATCTCCTGTTTCTAATTGGTCTAAAACTCCACAATCTTTAACAATTTTCTTATCCGAAGTTGATCCTGGATATAGGCATGACACATAAGTAACTAATCCATTTGGAACTACACCTATCAAACCCTTGCATGTGTTTCTATGCTTGTACGAACTAAATGTTAGTTTCTGAACTCTCATACTAGATCCAGAAACACATCTATATACTTCAGTACAATCTAAAATTATTCTGCAGTTTGTAAAGCTGCTAAAACAATTTGGCAAACAAAGTTTATTCTTTGATCTGGGTGGTATTTTTGACATCATTTGTTTGAAAATGATTTCATGCAACACATGAAGCCATGTTGTTACCACATTCGATACCGATGCCTGTGACATTAAACCTAACTGCTAAATCCTCATGGGGAAAATTTTGTCTTAATTTCATCAAAGTCATCAATAACTAATCCACTTTGCTCAATTTTTGTACCTTCCAATGATAATAATAATTTATGTCTATGTTTTTTAATGAACTGAAAAGGAACATGAATATTTTTTCGGTAGGTATGCCTAATAATATAAGTTTGTTGTTGCCCCTTATATTTTCAAAAGAAAAATGTTCGGCTAAATGTGTCAGTCTATCTGATGCTTGCTGCAGATCTTGCTTCAGAAAATAATTTTCAGCATCAATTTCTGCAGACATAGGTCCTGATGGTATGGCTTGTTTTGAGGTGGATAGTTGTGGATCAGTCAGTTCTGTTTCATATCTAAAATATCAACATTCTAAGAAAACAATTGATATTGATTATTGGCAATACTTACATAGGATTTTCAGGAGTTTCTTCCATGTCCAGCTCTGTCGTTTTTCTTGTTTTCTTTTTTGGGGAAGCAAACTTCAATTGTTTTTCTTTATTGTGTAAAAACAATCTTTGTTTCCATCAACAAAGTGGCAACTGCACAAAAATACACCGGGGCCTGGTTGTATAGTTCGTCTATGGTAAATTTCAGATTGTAAACCAACTTAAAAAATAAATAAATAAATTATCTCAAGTCTATCTACCAACCTTGTTAACTTAATCCCGGGGTTTCTAGTTTTTGAATCCTTGGGGAAATCTAAAAAGTTTGCATTTTTCTCTAACAGTATAATGCTTGCAGCCAGATGCCCAACACTGTACCATTGTCTGTAAACAAATTTTAATATCAATTATTATCAATTTAGTTCCACAATATCTAATACGAATTCAAATCAGACCTGCTAAAGTTTCAAATAGGTATTCTTGTTTCAGAAACATCATAAAGATATAAATTGAGGTTATGAATAATGATTATTAATTAATTATTTGAAAAGTTATGGGTCAGTTTCGTCAAAATTTGTACAAAATGATTGAATACTCTATGTTACACATTAATACATACCTTAAAATGCTTATTTCTTTGAATTTCCACGTAAAAAACACTAAAATCTCTATAACACTAACAAACTCAAACGACAGAATGCTTTGTTTAGATACAGGACCATAACCTTCCCTAACATGTGACGTCAACACTAATGTGGCGTATTCCCAATCCGAACAAGTTTTTACACCATTCCGTTAAGCATGGACGAAACATGAACTAATTTCAACACAATAGAGACCAATGAACAATAAATTCAGTACCTACCTACCGTCGAATATTTTGAAAATTGCGATGACAAATTTTTAAGCAACAAAATTATTTGTTATTAAGAATTTTTAGATTGCAACTACACGCCTGAGGTGGCCAAAAAAGTTTAGCAATGTGCTAAAAGCAGATATTATAATTTTAGTTATTCTTATTATTTTTCCGTAAGCATGAAGCATATGTAGAGTTTGTTTAGACACCAACTGTAAAAATTCAATTCAATATACTCTGTCAACGATCCAAACCAACTTATCCAGTACATTTTAGGAAATAATTTGGAATAAGTGTATGCAAATGTTTACATCACTTTCTTTATCATGCTTACAGTAGGTCAGTACATCTTCTGCTATAGGAGAAGAATCATGATCCAAGAAATAATATCTGCGTTATTAGTTCTGTCAACTGAATATGCATATTGCTTATTGAAAAAAATCAGTAATAGCTACTAGAAGCCAAAATAATGTTTTTTTATTAAAAACGTTTGTGCCAATATCAAATATTCTCGTCGTCACCCTTAATGGTCGATACCGCAGTCATAAATCATTAATTAAAGGCTAGCGGAAAAGCTCCACTACCGACACAGGCAACTGTACGTACCTAAAAGGAGACATAACAGACAGTCACTTCATATTTAGGCGGAATAACATCTATCTTTGTTAACCACTGTATAAATCAAATATTGTTAATTTTTCTTTTGTTCATTGTCACAGAAAATATAAATTGTCTAAAAACAGTTGAAAGTGTGCTTTATTCAAATAAAGCTGCTGTATCCCAGTCAAACGAGAGGTACTGGATACCAGCAAATTCAAAAACAATTCAATTCAACAATTCAAAAGGCCTCAAACCAGAGTTGCGTCAAATAATCTAGTTTCCTTTTTTTACTGTGAAATGGAGCCTCGAAAATTCAATGTTGAGGCGACGTATACATATTTCGATCACTACCTCTACCTACCTCCATTCTCTATTCTATTCCATCAAATCATTTGAAAGTAAAATATCTTTATAAGTTGTCGCCCAAATTATATGTATTTATCTTCTCTCTTCATTAGACCAGAGCTGCAAACAACATTATAATTAAGGCGACCATGAGACACCTTCGCGAACTTTAGGAAGGGGCTCCAAGGAGATAGTCTTCAGCAATTATCGTTATCTGTCGTGAACAAGTGTTTTTCAAGTAACCGTGTCGATTTGTTCATTACAAGTCAGTGGCGTAACCAGTCCTGACTCTGCGCCCCAATGCAAGTATTCCCCGTGCGCCCCTATTCATAGACACATTCTACCCCCCGCATAACCTTCAACGAATAATACCACGAATATTTTTTTTACATTTATTTTCGGTAAGCTACAGGAAGTTTTGCTTCAACATATTTTGTTGCTAAAATTTTTCCAGAATATCAGTTTTTTGCGTCCCCCTAAGGCCTGCTGCGCCCCAATGCACCGCATTGGTTGCACGTGCCGTCCGGATTACATAATCTATTAATAGATGTAAGTTGACGGGAGGAATATTGCGTTTATTACCCGGGTAATTCAAAAAGTCAGTGCCATCGTAGTTTTCCGTTATTTGAATTTGAAGCACCTGTTCATCTCTCTTTTCGTCTTTTATTCTGATTGGGCTTACATTGTGTCCATATAATTGATAATTTTGTTCTAATCCTACGGAGGAGGACATGCTTTGTAAACCATTTTTTGTAGATTTTTTTTGCAAATGGAATTAAATTTAATGAATTAATTCCACAAACTAAGGTCTGAAAAAATAACTATTTTAACAGATTAATACCTACTTGAGAAAATCGGACCGGTCAGAAAATAGATTAACGAACCGATTCCGAAGCATCCTAGGTCATTAATTTATTGTATAATTATTGAATTCATTGTGCATCCTTTTATAGTATTATTTAATTTACTCTAACCTTGTCAGTTTACATAACGATTGAATAATACATGCTGCACACATTTTTATTTGCTAATTACCATCAACGTACTACATGTGCACGCATTCTAGTTACCACTGATTATTTCTAATGTCACACACACCTCTTATAGCGGAGATAATTTATGACGAGAGCAGACATCCACGTGTCATTGTAGAATAAGTATCATGTGCATAACAAGCGGGTGGGCGTCCCCAGTTTCAAGGGCCAGGCTAGACAGGGTGCGGTCCTGCAAAGGTATTTGACACTATGATAAAGTTAACGACACCAAAATTGGTCAATATAAGTTTGATTCTGTGAAAGAAAAACTTACAGGAAAAAAACTAGTGAACGTGACAAATCTGTCGAAAGTAGGATTACCAGGTCGCCAAACCTAATAGCCGGACAGACCAGCGAGTTTGGCCGGACATTTGTGTAAAAAGGCCGGACTCTACATTATTGAGGACTTTGTGTCTCAGTATTAATAGAAGTGAAAATGTTTCTATGTGCTGGTAGGAACAAAGCCACGATACTTTTTTTTGCATGTGAACCTATTAAAAATTTGTATTTTTAGTCACGTGTTCAAAAATAGCCAATTAGTAATCAATTACACTGCTAAGAACCCCATGGGTAATTATCATTTATGTCTTAGCGTTTCCAAGGTAATTTGAAAATATTTTCTGTGAATAAGTATACTTGTCAACTTGACAATTATAAAAAATGTCGGTTTCAAGATTTGGATAAGAACTTATTATTATTATCTCACACGCTTTCGAAATCTATGGTAAAATTATTGCAAATTATCAATGTTCTTGATATATTATAGCTGATAAGCTCCTCCCTTAAAGCATTGTCCGCAACTTCCCTTGTTTTGCGAAAAACCACACCCAGATAGTTGGATTTTTCCATTTTTTTGATGTGTTGTTACAACGTACCTAACAAAAATGTTTATGATAAATGTCAATTTGTTGTCAATTTAATTCAACTTATACATTTAATAATACCTCTATCTGCTATGACAATAATCCAGTCATTAAAATGGAAAAAAACAGGTTAGAAATGCAAATGAATCGAGGAAGCCAAGTTTTGGATATTATGTGATCGGGGGGAAACTAAAAAAACTTTTTTCTACTAGCGTACGGAACAATCCACTTTTCCGCACACTTTTTTCAGTGCGGAAAGAGAGTCACTTTTCCGTACTAGGGCGGAAATTAAATTTGTTGAGTTTTTGAGGAGTATATACTGACATTTGAACATTTAAAATATATATTTTTCTGATTGTAGTTTACCAAATGACTGAAAAATTGATAGATTTATTATAATTCTGCCATAATTTTCAATAAAAAAATCGTATTTTTCAATTAAATTTTTCAATTAAATAGCCATGGAATAAGCCTCATTAATGAATGTCAAATAACAATAATTAATTTGTTAATATGTATTCAACAATAAATGTTTCTTTATGTTAACTTTTGGGTTATTTTCCGCATGCTAGTAGAAAAAAAGTGTACCTAACACGTGTGTAAAGACACTTTTCCGCACGCGATTGCTAGCCGAACTCCGCTAAAGCGTCGTTCGGCCATCTGCAATAGCGTGCGGAAAAGTATCATTTTCCGCATTAGTTAGGTAATAGTATATCACATAACGTGTGCGGAAAGTGACATTTTTCACACGAGTAGGAAATATTGTAGAACGAGGCATAAGCCGAGTGCGACAATCAAACGAGTGTGAAAAATCACTTTTGCACAAGTAATGTACAGTATTTTTCCTACGATCACGTGATAATTTCACCAAATAATGTGTAATCAACATCTGACATATTAATACACAAAATGTTAGGTACAATTAAAGTCAACATAATTGATTTCAAAAAGCAACAATAACTATCATTAGTAATAAAAATTCATGTAGTTATAGGTAGGTTATTATAATAATTATTAGTTGGTTGGATAATAATTCTGGAAATTGAAAGTGAAATTATTATTGCTGTATTTTATATATGATAAATACCTACCTTTCAAGACGATTACATTTTCAGATTATATAGATATGATGGTTTGGATTAGTTGGTACAACATCGGACTTCTGACGCAGAGTACGCGGGCTCGATCCACGACCATGTCCTATACTTTTTTCAATCAAGAAAATGAAATAGTTTCACTATTCAAATAGTTCGCTCCAAATTTAGATATTACATAGGTAAATCTAATCAGAAATTATATATTTGACAGCTTGACAGGGGTCAATCTTAATAAAAATCATACATTTGACTGATTATCCGCATGCGTGCGGAAAGTTACTTTCCGCTCATGTGTGCAAAGTAATTCGCACGCTAGTTTGATATAAGGCACTTTCCGAGGTACTGTATAGTGTGATATACGTTACTTTCCCATGTGGTCGTAGGAAAACTACTATTTTGCTATTCTTTCTTCTCGTTATAGATATCGAAAAAATGTTTGGTATCAAACGAAAATTTGAAGTTAAGCGTTTTCTCCCCCCCCCCCCCACGCAATATCCAAAATTTGGCTTTCTCGGTTCATGTGCATTTCTAAATGTATACAGGGTGTTCCGGAACTTGATGCAAACAATTCGGGAGCGCGAAAGAGAAAGTGCATACCATGGAAGTATAGTATTATCCAGCAAGACTGGCCTACGCTCGTTGGTTTCTAGATAAACAACGAGTTGATATAATTCATTTACGATAAGTTTGCAATTTTGACATTTGTAGTAACAATTGCAGCCACTGAACAAAATCTAAATATCCAAAGTGTAAATGGAATAATTAATCATATAAAGGGGGAATTTCGGTCCAAAAGTTGGCTGCCGTGTCCGGGGTTGCCAGACTTATGTTGTCAAAATCAGACAATCAGAATTTCTTGTGTTGGTTTGTCGTTTTCATTCGCATTTAATAGTTTGCTATTTACACTGTGTAAGATATAATCTGTAATGGGCCTTTCCAGTAATTTTTTTCATAGTATTTTATAAAAAAATGTCCTCTTATTTTTTTGCAGCTTGATTTCTATCCTAAAAAAATTATCAAAAGTACGGAAAGCAGCATGCGGTTTGAACGTGACGTCACTCCTCCATCCCTCCTGACGTCAAAGAGCATACGACCTTGAAACTTGAAAACGACAGACCGTTATTTCCATAGCATGGAGTTCCATAGGATTTGTGAAGTTGCTTCCCTGGTTTTAGATTTTGACATCTCATGTAACCTCGAAATTTATATTGATATTCTCTTACATTTTGGATTATTTGTTTTTGTTAAAATAACAATATAAATTGCCCAAGCAAAATATTCATTTACGTTCCTCGAGATGAAAACAGACGAAAATCATGGTTCGAAAAAGCAAAAGCTCAAAAGAAGTTGACCAAAACGAGGAACATTTGCTTCTTGGTTGGATATTTTGGCCTCGGCCGTAACCGTAGCAGCATTTGGCCAGCCATTCTGATAAATACTGCCAACATAACTCCACACCTAAGGACGTCACTTGCCCCAAGGTCAAACGCGTGTTCAAATTACCCCAATATTTGTTTAACTTTTTATTCAGCTTTGTGACATGTATATTCAAAGCTGTACAAAGTGAAAAAATAATCAGTAAGCTTTCAAATAAAATATTTGTTTTGAAATTTAAGCATCTACTGGAAAGGCCCATTCTCATAACTATTTAAAAGAGAGTATCGAACACTGCGTCACAATGCATGAGTCTTTATCAAGTGGTTGCAAGGTGATTGTAGCATCCCTAATATCATATTTTTTTTTTAACTTTTTGCAAAATAATTTACCTGACTTAATGGACGACGTTCCTCTAATTTAACGGCAAAATTTATTGTTCCTGCTCATTTTAGTTGAGTAGTTAGGGATAAAGACTTTCTTTCTTCCCCTATAATCTACTCCATTATCATAATAATAATTTCAGTCTGTTTTTTTATCCTTTGTTACTTTCTGTAATTATTATTATCTAATGTCTATAGACAGAGTAAGTACATACCTAATTAGTTTTTCGATTAAATGGAATGTTTAAAATTACTTATTTTATTTTATCGCTGTTTTCGCCTGAATCAATACTATTCCAGTAATTTGGCTATAAAGTTTATTGGTTTCAGTTGGTTCTATTTGAAATGGTTTTTTCATATTGATGTTTCTCAATTTTTTTCTTTTTAAGTTAATGCAACTGGAAAAATAACATTTTATTATATCCCTACTGCACGCATGTGATAATAGTGGACAACTGTATGGTATAAAACTATTTAAAGTATACCAATATTATAGAAACCTTCGATAATTAAACTAACTAGACTAATAAACTGATATACTGACAGCACACTTTGTAACCAACTAAGTCGATTCTTTCTGAGGGACTTGCTTTAAGGCATTTTTTCTCTTTTGGTCTATCTATCTATTATATCACTTGAATTTAAATGTCTAGCATCCTTTGGAATATTCTCTTTCCGAATGATATTTTTCCGTCGCTGAAGTGGATTTGCATCTCGAGGACCCAAATATTTACTTACATTAACGCCAAGAATACCATGCATAGTATTAATTTGTATATCAAATGATACGACACTGATAGATTAAGAACTGTAGAACTGCTCAGAACTTGTTGTTTACCTGTCAAACGATGTATTGTAATCACCACTATTTATACATTTTTTTTTGCATAGTAAACATCAATTCATCATTTTGTAAATTTAATTTAACGAATAAATGAAGTACTCTGAATTGATTTACATTGGAATTGGATACAACAACCATAAAAGATTTGGTCAAGTTCAAAACCCATGATCTGTTCACAAACATAAACATTATTTAATATAAGCGGTGTTGTCACATTTACTGATAAATGCTGAATTACAGAAACTTTCAGATTGACATCCTGTTTTTAAGCATGTACGTACTCATGCATCATTAAAGTTTTGTATATTATCGAAGATTGAATAAATCTATTTTTATGCATTTATCTCTACTAAACAATTAGTATTAAAGTACACTTATTGAGGAACCAAAAAATAAAGTCATTGGATGATTATTACTATGAAATTATACGACGTGGCAGCTGTAGTTGTGAATTCAAACTGAATACATAAATAAGCTTTGATATTATTTATGTTGGCATCAGATAATACGTCTGTTCACTCTTCCAGTACGTTATTCGGAAATGTGAACTGCTTGCCAAATACGAACAAACGGATGTGTAAAAAATGTGACAGTAGCGACATCTTCACCTCCAACCCTCGCTCCAACCGCAAACCAGTATTCGAATCTGACAATGAGACCTTTACCTCGAAACTATAAAGTATTATCAAAGTTTCCTGTAATATTGTCGTATTTATTAAAGCGCGTTACCAATAGATATCGCGGAATAGTAATTATTCTAACGCTTTATAAGTTTTTGAAATATATTTTTCAAAGACGTTAACTGTTCAACTAAGAAGAAACAACTAGGTACTTCCCGGGCTATAGGTCCCGACGGATATTGGATTACACTTCAAAGTCAAACGGGGTTGGCATATCTACAAGATATTTTAACCAACCATTCTGGTTTGCAGTTGGAATGGACAATATATCTAGTAGACCGGTTTCGGCGTATTTGCGCCTTATCAGTACAAGGTATATGTTATCCGTCCGCGAGATTAATGCCTAATCACGGACTGAAGAATACCCTAAAATCACAATCAATACATGTCTTCCAGTAACAGAAGTATTAAAGATCTGACAGTAGCGACATCTTCACCTCGAACTACAAAATAGAATTCGAATTCCTGTAATATTGTCGTATTTAATAAAGTAGTTGTTTCTTCTTAGTTAAACGGTCAATGTCTTTGAAAAATATTTTTCAAAAACTTATAAAGCGTTAAAATAATTATTATTCTGCGATATATAAAAAATATTGTATTGAAAGTATCAAAACAATGGGCTAACATAATTTTATCTACGACCACCTTTAAAATTAGGCATTTACGTACCAAAAAAAGTGTGTGAAATCATACATTATACATCCGTTAAAAAGTGTACGTAAATGAACAGCGCTTTTTATATGGGACTTTCATTATTACACCCAAAAGCGTGCGTAAATGACCAATGCTTTTTAAATGGGGCTTTCAGTAGTAATACCCCTAGGGTATTGATAATACCGAGATAATTTTGTCATAGAGAATGCTGGAAGCGTGTTGCTTGATAATATTATCTTTGATATTATCTTAGAGCAACACGCTTGAAGGATTCTCTACGACAAAATTTCGAGTATTTATCAAGAACCGAGGAGTATTCGATAAGATAATTTTTTACTTAGTAGATATCAAAAAATTGATTGTCAATCTGACGTTTAATAATTTTCAATACAAACTTTATTAGTTTTACTCAAATATTATTCATTTTTATTTAAAACTACAGTTGTGAAAAGTACAATTGGTAAATTAATTGAATCGTTAGATGCAATAACAAATCTTCGCGACATTTTTAATCCAGTTGTCAGTTTGAAGTTTTATTAATTCTCAATAAAAAGTAAACACTAAACTGAAAACACCACATGTAGGGTATTATCGCTGTAATACAGCGGTGATTGGATGAAATTTGACACATGACTTGAAATTAAGTAATTTGATTGGTTACTATATTCAGTAAAAAATTATCGCTGTAATAATGTTATCATTGGTAATTTAAATTGTCCTCATTTTACTGTAAATATGAATTTAAATAATTAAAATTCGTTTTGCATATATTTGTTTATAGAAAATTCATTTTAATGTTTTTTAACCCCTTTAGAGCACATTTTTTTACTTTTTCTTCATGTGGTCGTAGATAAAGTTTTGTATGACACTTGTGCGTGAAGTTCTTTTGCGCACTCGTTGCGAAAAAGTATAACTTCACGCACTTGTATAGTAAATAACTATTTTAATATTTATAATAAAAGTTAAGGCTTCTTCAGTACTATATATGGACAATTCACAATGAAACATTGTAAAGACGAAGAAATGTTGTCTATGTAAACATACATACTTCTGGGGTTATTGACTTTATAGTAACAACTATAATGCAAAATTGCATTATTTTTGTGATTATAGATTACATTTTCTTTTAAAAAAAAATCCTTCACATAACTACTTGAAACATCAATTTTCTTATTCTTACGCGGGAAATAAAACGTTTTCAGGATAGTATACTGTTTTTAATCATACTTGGAAATTTATTATTGCTCCTGGCTGCGCACAATTATTCAAGAATCCAATAAAGGACTAAATAATAGGTTATAAATTATAATACACGTGACCTTTACACCTAACGGAAGAAAACGTTTATATATTTTCCCGTGTCGATACCACTTACGGGTTAAAATTAAAACAAACCGTTTCGATGGAATTGCATGCAAACAGGTCGATTATTGATTTTAATTGTAGTGTAGACTGTAGACATAACGATTGGAGTTTTTTTTTTCAAAAATCATACATTGTATGATATTTCCTTTCATCAGAATTGTAACTGTACTTTTTAAGGTCGAAGAATAATGCGTCGTAAAAAAAATAGTGAAACATTGAATGGAGGAAACATACTTATTTACAGCGTAGTCAAACATAAGCAAAGAGGAAGAGAAGTAGTTGGGTGTATATTGAAACCTACACACCTAAAATACATACAAAAATGGGCAGGTATTAGCAAATACATTTTAAGCACAAGTAAAAGACGAATTTTGGGAGCAATTAACAGAAACAATTGAACATACAACTGGAAGATTATTAATAATTGGGGACCTCAACAGTAGAGTTGGAAAAAAAATGAAGGATCAGTACAAACAATTGGAATCCAAGGACAAGACATAAGAAATGGAAATGGGCGAAGATTAATTGATTTTTGTTTAACCAACCCCTATAAAGTTAGCAGAGCCACTTGCAAATAAATCGATGAAACCTATTCTAATAATTGTCGAATAATTGTCGAGAATTTGTCGTGAACGTGAAAAATTTGTCGCGCTCTTAGTTTTTTTTATAGGGGGTGGCTCTGCTAACTTAATATTAAGTTAGCAGTGCCACCCATAAATAAATATCAAAAAGCATCAAAATTGTTACGAATAATTGTCGAAATCCATCTGACGTAAAAAAAACGCAAAATACTATTCCTTCTAGCATATATATACCTTTTTCTTGGAAATTCCTGGTTTTTGAAGAAATTTCGTATTGTATTTTTGTCACGCTCTTAATTTTATAGGGGGCGGCTCTGCTATCTTAATATTAAGTTAGCTGTGCCACTCACAAATAAACATTTGATATCGTCACAATTGATATGAATAATTCTCGAGTAATATTTGTTAATACAAAATAACGGAAAAAAATTAAAATAACTTATTTTTATAATAAGGATATCATATAAACAAGTACATTGCAAGAAAACGCAAAAAATTACAGACTAATAAGAAAAATGCTCGCATTTATTTTTAATTTCTGCTGATGTGTACTGAGATTACGTGATTGGCCTACGTTTGGAGCGCGGGAATGGGGAGATTTATACTCAACCTTTCGATACCGTCTGTGAGACGGTGTGTTAGTTCTTAAGGGTAAGGGCCAGAGAATTTTGTATATTCCATTTAGTCGCCTGTCCTCCAAAAGCAACAATCATATTGTAATAGTGGTTTCAAATGGATGAAAACTGCAGCAAAAATTTTCAAACAGTTTTCCAGTTTTGTGGAAATTCGAAACTGTAAAAATGGGTGTTCTCGAAGAATTGAATACCCAACTTACGGCTTGCATGCGAAATTATCAAAGGAGAACTTAGGAAGCTTTATAGAAGGAATCATAACCAAAGACAAAAAATGTAGAAACCACCACGAAACACCACAATCAGTTTCATTGGATATAGGTTAGTTAATTAACTTTTTTCTAGAAAGCATTTATGCGGCGCAACCCCACAAGGGGTGTCTAGCCATTTTATATATAATTAACTTTTTTCCACTTTAGAGCGATTAAGTTTGATAAGAAATTATTCCAAAAGCTAACTCGAAATTTTGATATGGAATTGATTTGTTTTGCAATAAGGACTTTGAAAACTTGAAATTTTGCATTCAAGATCCCTTCATGAATATATCTACCACTCCAATTACACAAAAATAGGGAAACATACTAGTTAAAAGTTATCCAAACTCTTTCTCTAAATTATTGATGAAAGTAACTATACCTAGTTCGAAAATAGTTATGACTTGCTTAAAAAAATACCGGCTGAGGCCACAAAGTGGTGCGGTGTTTTTGTACCGTTTATTCATCCCAACTGAAACAGTTCAATCATATTTCTTTCGTTACTGTGATTATTTTTTTCACTTGTCAAAATCTGACATTTTGGTGGTTTTAACTGGTTTTAACCAAGAGCAATACATTATTCTAGCCAATCATTCGGTATTACACTGATAATTCTGCTTCCTCATCGATAATACCTTGTTTACATAGAAACGTCAAAATTTTACCTTGAATTTGTCATTATTGACAACTAAAAGTGCTTAGAAGTTTATTGAAAAATGAACACAAACTGATTCAGTGCCATCACCCAACAGAATATTGAACATTCAGGTAATACAAAATTATTAATTGTTGAAAAAAATAATCTTCCAAAATACAACTCGCTCTTCAAATTTTATCACATAATTTTTTATTTTCATCACTCAAACTTGTTTATTTGAGGCAAAAACATTCAAGCAAACCGAATTTAGATAAAATCCCTCGTGCTAACGGACTCGCGATTTTATCAATCGGTTTGTTTTCATATTTTTGCCAAATAAACAAGTTTT
>CAJUYH010001986.1:5502-17243 GCA_910591685.1 Galerucella tenella | reverse complement strand
AAAAAATTATCGATAAAATTTGAAGCACTCGTGGTATTACCTTTGATTATTTTTTTCACTTGTCAAAATCTGACACTTTGGTGGTTTTAACCAATAGCAATACATTATTCTAGCCAATCAATCGGTATTATACTGATAATTCTGCTTCCTCATCGATAATACCTTGTTTACATTGAAACGTCAAAATTTTACTTTACATTTGTCATTATTGACAACTAAAAGTGCTTCGAAGTTAATTGAAAAATGAACACAAACTGATTCAGTGCCATCACCCAAGAGAATATTGAACATTTAATACAAAATTCCACTCCACAATTGATGAAAAAAATAATCTTCCCAAATACAACTCGCTCTTCAAATTTTCTCGCATAATTTTTTATTTTCATCACTTAAACTTGTTTATTTGAGGCAAAAACATTCAAACAAACCGAATTTAGATAAAATCCCTCGTCCTAACGGACTCGTGATTTTATCAATCGGTTTGTTTTCATATTCTTGCCAAATAAACAAGTTTTCGTGGAAAAGAAAAAATTATCGATAAAATTTGAAGCACTCGTGGTATTACCTTTGATAATTTCCGGAAACCGAAGCTATGACAATGTCATTAATCTGACGTTTTTTATCTCAAGAAATAAGATTTCTTGTTAAGAAAAGATACTTGCCTACATAAAAAAAGACAGGACAAAAAAATTCATGATATTCGAACATTTCCGCTGGTGACAGATATTAACAATTTTCAGGGCCAATATAAGCAAGAATCTTATTATTGAGAAATCGGAATATTTATTTTCATCCAATTTCACCAATTACTTAGTTTTTTTGCTTCAAGAAATTCAAATACCCCACGACAAATACGTTTTGGTCATTTGACAATTGGTATAGTAGTTTGTGCAACTAGTGTGGATATGATGGCACGAGGACGAAGTTTGAGCACGACGCCGTAGGCGGAGTGCGAGTGCGATATGGACAATCCACACGAGTCTAACTGTATATTTTTTCTACGACCCATTCAAGAAAAATCTAGAAGATAAACATTTGAATAAACTGTAAAATAAGTATATAAATTGAAATTAATAATTTTCAACAATTTTATTCATAATCGTACCAATTCAATTTTATGTTTTTACGAATTTTTTGTGATAAACGTACAGTTCTTAAATGTACAATTTGTATAATGTTACGGTTTCCCTTTTTAAATATGCGATGCTGTTATATATAGATGTTGCCAGTTGGACTCCCGCACGAAGGGTACCGTACCTTTATTTATAATAATGAATATTCTGCTAAATATTTCAAGCGTCTGCCTGTTGTCGTTATTAATATTGAGCAGAATAATTATTTAAAAATAAAATTAACAATTGAAAAAAAAACTTCACCCGGAATCGAACCCGGGTCTACCGCGTGAGAGTCTGATATGTTTACCACTCGACTACGGATATTTATATGAAGCGAACCTCAGAAGTATTACATAGTTTTATAAGAACTGACGTCCATCGGTAGTCCCTTAAATACCCATTTTATTCTGTTTTTAGTATTTGTTATTAATTTATACGGTTTACTTTTTTCAAGTTTATTTTTGTAAATAAATATTCTTGATCCAGTGCTTCTGGGAGAGACTTTTTTTGACAAGTTATTTTGACGTTTCTTTAAATTGAAAAAAAGTAAACGCGAATGCTGATTGGTGGTTTTCATATACGTTCTAGGATGTATATGAAATCATATACTTTCAGTCAACCGATATAGCCTACATTTCCATTCTCTAAACTGTGCAGAAAATGGATAATATACATGTGGGTGTAGAAAAAATTCTTATTGAAAAAAAAATAAAGCAACAAAGTTACATAAGTGTACTACTGTGGAAAAGAAATATGTCTATCATTCAGCTTTGAAACATAGTTTTTTTGCTTCTGGAAAATAGTAGGTTGCTTGAAAATATTTCATATTCGTCAATAATGATATGGAAAATACGTAAAATGTCATTATACTTATGCGCTGTTGCCAAAAATACGAAATTTCTTCAAAAACCAGGAATTTCCAAGAAAAAGGTATATATATATGCTAGAAGGAATAGATTGTTTGCGTTTTTTCTACTTCAGATGGATTTCGACAATTATTCATATCAATTGTGATGATATCTGATGTTCATTTGTGAGTGGCTCTGCTAACTTAATATTAAGTTAGCAGAGCCACCACCTACAAAAAAAATTAATAGCGCGACATTTGTTCTGTGTTCACGACAATTACATTTTGGTCATTCGACAATAATTGTTCAGTACATTTCTGGTTGAAAAAAATTATATTTAACCAAGTTACAAGTGGGTATAACTGAGAAATCGGAATATTTCTTTCATTCGCTCATGAAGATCTGGAGATTCCACGGCAAATTCGTTTTATAAATTTCTGAACCAAAAAATAATAATAAATCATCACACGGTGCGTATATAGGAGAAAACCCCACGACAAACACGTTTTGGTCATTTGACAATTGTTCAGATAAATTCTTATTGAAAAAATAATAATGCAACAAAGTTACATAAGTGTACTACATAAGTGTGTTCTATTATTCAGCTTTGAAACATAATTTTTTTGCTTCTGGAAAATAGGAAGTTGCTTGAAAAAACTTTATATTCGTCAATAATGATATGGAAAACACGTAAAATGTCATTATACTTATGCGCTGTTGCCAAAAATACGAAATTTCTTCAAAAACTAGGAATTTCCAAGAAAAAGGTATATATATGCTAGAAGGAATAGATTTTTTGCGTTTTTTTTACGTCAGATGGATTTCGACAATTATTGGTAACAATTTTGTTGCTTTTTGATATTTATTTATGGGTGGCACTGCTAACCTAATATTAAGTTAGCAGAGCCACCCCTTATAAAACAAACTAAGATCGCGACAAATTTTTTACGTTCACGACAAATTCTCGACAATTATTGGAATAGGTTTCATCGATTTATTTGCAAGTGGTTCTACTAACTTTATAGGGGTGTTTAACCAACCAACTCATAATAACAAACAAATATTTTAGCCATAAAGATATACATATACATAAATATACCAGAGAGATGCCAAACAGGAATGAAAAATCTATAATAGATTATGTTATAGTGAATAGCGATTATTGTGTAGAATAAAAAGTTATGTGTAAACCATGGCAGTAAAGTGCTTTTCCAGGCCTCAAGAAGTGGCCATATCTTCTTTCGGCCTGAAAAATGCCACTTTACCGCCTAGGTATACTATTATAATACAACTTAAATTGTACACTTGAAATATGACTTTTTTGTGAAACAATAAACGAATACTTACTTATAATTTTAAAAATGTTTAATTGTCTAAATTAGATGATTATCAAAAGGTCTGTTCTCACAAACATCACAAACAGTCTTTGACAATCCGGATTCGGCGCAAAGAGGCTAAAGTGTTCTCGGGAGAACGATTTAGGGTCTTTGCGCCGAATCCGGATTGTCAAAGACTGTCTGTGATGCTTGTGAGAACAGACCTAAAAACCGATCAACTAGTCACGTTAGGGTAATTTGTCATAATCGGGAAGACGTTCCTTCTCACTAGAAGATTTATGATATCGCACAATGTGCCGTGTACTTTTGTCGACAAAAATGTACCAGTCGTGGAGAATACAATCGATTCGTTGAATTCTATATTATTGGTGATCTGCCTCGCTATCTAAATATTAATAATTAATTAGGAAAACACATTTTCGATATATTATCATTTTTTTTCTTGCTTCCTACGCGTCTTGTTGGAGAAAAGATCAATTGGAATGTGACCTTTTTTTAATAAAGACATTTTTGTTACTGAGTTTGCCATACCACACACACTTAGATAATAAAAAAATCAAAACAATTGATTGATAGAACATGTCAAAGACTAAAAATGTCAAAGAAATAATAGTTTAAAAGAGAGCAATCGAAAGCAAGCACCTCTATTCCCTCCCTCTTTTCATCATTCCAGTCCTTATCTTTAATCTCCATCCATCCATCCCAGTTACTTTTCCCCTCCTCCCATCGTGTTTGCATTCTCTCCTTCCTACCTTCATCTCACCTCAACCTCTCTAATTCCCTGACCCGCCCCTCCGCCACCGACTTCTGTTCTTCCAGCCTTTTCACCCTTTTCTCCAGTCGCCTTACCATCTCCTTCAATCTCTCTACTCTCTCTCTCTCTCTCTTACTCTTTTCCACTCTTCACTTCCTCCCTTCCTTTCTACTTCTGTTTCCTCTTCTGTTCCTTATTCTCCAGAGGCGATACCTCTTTCCTTTTCGCCCCAGTATCGCTCCACTCACTTGTCTCTCCCGCCTTATCAGGTGTTCGTTTCACCAGCCTCGATTTCCCAAAAAATCCCATTTCCTTCTCTCTCTTCCTCCACTGCTTCCTGTTCCGCTTTTCCTGCATACTCCATACTACATCCCACGAGTAATTAGGGAATTGAAAGTCCACCACCACAGAGCCCCGCTTGTGGTAGTAAGGCTGGATACTCCTGGAGGTCACCAGGTACCTATCCCGGAGGCACCGTTACTGACTGACTTTTGCGCAGCCATACATCTATTGTCACTGTTACTAACAACGTAGATTACGGATTGTTTTATCGAGGTTTACTCCTCTAGGCTTTTTGTCACGGTTTCCTCCGGACGCAGTGGCCTCCGCTGCCTACAATCACACAACATAGCTGCCTCCCCTATGCTGCTGTTTTTTTATCTAGTTTTACTACTCTATTCCCTTTGATCCGCGAGCAACTATTCGGGTTCCCATACTTGGGCCTTATTTATTGCTTATCCCGAGGGTTGGTCGGTCATGAGGCCCTTACAGCTCGAAGAGCACGAGTCCCTTGACCACCCACTCCCTCTGGAGACACCCTATCAGCCATTGGGACGAGCGGGGTCGGGTAGGACAACCCATCTACGGAGACTTGTATGAGAGATTAGGGGTGAATCACTTCCAGCCTCCCTCATCCAACCCTCCGAAGCACGGATGAATACTAGTATGCTCACATATGCAATGCCATTCAGAAAACCATACTCGGTGGATTATAGCACCGTACACTTAACTACCGACAAGTGAATTCACTTCGTCGATTTATGGGTTACCGAAAATCTCCTTACCTCACCTATCGTCTGGCGAGTTCTGGCTAGTTTAAAGCGAGTATTGAATGTTGTATTATGATAGCAGACGTGTAAGGCGCCAGAGAAAAGATGTACCAAACTTTTCAAACGTTCCGACGCAAGTGAATTACTTGTCGGTAGTTAGTGTACGGTGATTATAGATTCTAACAAGTGTCTTCTAGAATTTGCGTTTGACTTCAGTGAAGTGGGGAAATATAAGTTGAGCGTATTTATAATTAAAAAAATGTATTTTCAATCTAAACCAGCTGTGACAACGCACAATATAATGATAATCTTTCTAGTTAGCGTTTTCTTAAGTACAGAGTTCAATAAACTTTGAAGATGTAAATAAATTGCATGACTGTATAGTAGCCGCTGTTATCTACAAAGTCACTTATTTAAATCTAAATGATTGTGACTCTTAAGATAACATATAAGAAGAGTACCTATCTACATTGAATAATTTTTTAACTGACCTTAAGAAGACACTTATTTTCAAGGGTATTTTTTGACTAACGTTCCCCATCAGTCTATTAGTATTGTTAAAACAAATTTTAAAAAAGCGTACTTTTATTATGTTCTTGTGCTCTTGGTTATTTTCCTTTTGGTACTCTGCTAATTAGTTAAAAATCAACAGTTGATCTGTTTAAATAAACTTAGGCGTTCAGCTCCAAAGTGGCCCAAGCTGCAATTTTAGTAGGTTGAAGCATTGAAGTTGAAGTCAGTCAAGTAGTTTAAGCTTGGCTCGCAAAATTCCAAAGTTAAAAGTACTGCCTTACCGCAGTAAAAATCACCGTTAGGTACCATAAATAGGGCTTGAACAACTTTTGTTTGTGAATGTCAAAAAAAACTATAACGTGTGTATTTAAAAACATTACTATTTTTCTCAAAAGCATTTTTTGAATGTCTTATAAAATTGCAATTGTAAACTGGCATGGTTATTGGTTTTCAAACAATAATCAATATTTTTATTAGATACATTATACCATACCAGTTTACTATTTCATGAAACATCAGGAGTCTAAAATCTAAATTTATTTATGTGTATGGGATTGATTGATTGGTTTATTGGTTCGCCGATTATGTGAAGAGACCAGTAGCCCTTATCAGGTTCAATAGTCATTTCACTAAGTCCTTCTTGGAAAAATCCTACCATGGTTACCCTAGTCGTCTGTATATCTAATGAGACAGTGCTTCACATTCGACGATAATATGTTAGGCTGTTTCCTCCCCTTTCACTCATAACCGACAGATATGTTCATCCCTATAAAAGCCAATTGTATGCATATGCTTCCTTAGAGAACAGTGATTGGTGAGTTATCCTTATCTGCCCACAACTGATGTTCAATATTTCGTTAGTCGGTGACTCCGACGGTTTTTTGACCAGAAATTTGCTCTGTTCCGTTTTTGGCCTGTGGCTCCAGTACGTCTGATATTAAGTTTGAATCCACCAAGATGTACAACCACGTACAGCAGTTTTGATATTCCAAATACTGGTTCATAACCATTGAGTGCAGTGATTCCATCTCATAGGACGAATGTGGGGTTGGTGAGTCAAATATGGCAGATATACTGAGGCTATAATAATTTCCGTACAGTTTCCTGTCATCTGTATCTTAGTCTCAATACTACCTCGCCACTAAAACAGAAGGCATGTATTTTTAAGGTCCCCATTTCATTTCTCACGAAAATCTTCTGTTCTGGGATTTCCTACAGGGTAATAGTACAACTTACCTTTCGATTTTCAAGTACCTTTATATTTACAATATTTCATATAATTTGATGCATCCCAACAACTTTAGAAATATTTAAATGTTGCATTTGATTCTCCTTGACTACTGTTATATTCGAGGTTATATTAGTGTGCTGGCGGCAGCATTGTTAAATTATTATGCTAAGTCGGCGACAAATGTTTAGACAAGGAGTATACTCGGATTTGTAACAATGAATACAGGATATTTTGTTTATTCAAAATTTAAATGTGTGAATTATGAATTTAAGGTGTATAATAACAAAACAAAAAGTTGTAAAGCTTGTATACAACACTTGCGAGTCAAAAATATATCAGGGATCATACGCCGTAATGTCTTTTAGATGATGGCACAGTCCGTTTTCTACTAGGATTTTTGTTATAAAAATTTACCTATTTCTTGACATACAGAGTTCGGCAAAAGTCCGGGACCGGACTAGTATTGAAGAAAATATAATAGATAATAAGACTAATTTTTGCGCAATCGATCTTTTTTGTTTATTTACAGCATCGGTTGTCAGGACGGTAGGTTGTGTTTACTGGTTTCTAAGTCTAACACGTCGGTAAGTGATTTACTTACCGTTCAGACGTCAGTAAGTAAATTACTTACCGACGTCTTAGCCCTACATACATTTAAGTGGTCCTAAACAATATATTACTTCATTCATTACACAAAAGGAACAAAGTTTATTTATATTTTTTTTTATTGGTGAACCATTTTACCTATTTAAAGCACGCCTCAGCGTGTTTAAATCGAACTTTTTACCACGTGCGTGTTTTAAAGTTACCGTGGCAACATCAACAACTCGAGAAACGAAGTCTAAATCTATGGTCTAAATCATGTCTAAATGTAAATTTTTTTATTATTGATCTGACAGGAGTAGTTTGTAACGTCAAAACTTTTATTCGAACGATATTTAAAAATGTCAAATTTATAAATTAAAATGGAAAGTGCCGTTGGTATTGTTTGAAATATTAATATTTCCATTTTTCAAATCTTAGTAAATGGTATTTAAATTAATACTATTGACATTCACAGAACTCAATAAGGTTGAACTTCCATCAAAATACAAATTAGTTTATGTTTTTCTCATTTCCATGACAACGCAAGGTGTACATCATATACGTCACGAATTCAACCATTTGACATTTAGTTGACGTTTCCATCTATGATTTCCATTTCTTGTTGTTGTAGTAGTTATAGACCGGTATTTATAATTTCAAAGTGCACCAATAAAAAAAAATATCGTAAAGTATTCGTGGATAACTGGTCTTTAAAACACTTGCTCTATTTCGAGCACTCCGGCTTCGCCGTCGTGCTCCAAAAATCGCGCGTGTTTTAAAGACCTTAATATCCACTTATACTTTAATATACCATTTTAGAATAAACAGAAGTTTTTCTTGATTGTTGTTTTCTATTTTGTATACGACACCAGCAAACAAGAGAAGAGGAAAAAGAAGAAGAACGAGAAGAAGAACAAGAAGAAGAACGAGAAGAACAAATAAGTATAGATGAATTAGAAGAAACATTACAAAAACAGAAAAATGGGAAGGCGGCAGGATATGACAAATTAACGATAGAAATGCTCAAAAATATAGGACAACAAGGAAAACAAATAATGCTAAGTATCTATAGAAAAATATGGAAACAGGAAAAAATGCCACAAGATTGGACCAGATCTCTCATAGTTCCGATATATAAAGACAAAGGCAGTAAAAAGGACTGCAATAACTATAGAGGAATTACAATACTATGTACTGCCATGAAAATATTTGAACAAATAATAGACAAAAGACTAAAGACTATATTAGAAAATACGTTGGATGAGTCACAAAGTGGCTTTAGGAAGGGCAGAAGTACACAGGACCATATTTTTTCTATAAAGCAAATAACGGAAAAAGCCTGGCAAGAAAATAAAAAGATATATCTAGCATTTATTGACTTAGAAAAAGCATTTGATAAAACACCAAGAAGAAAGTTATGGAATATTCTCAAAAAACGCGGAGTTAGTAATAAGCTCATAAAATTAATTCAAATGATATACAGTAATAATACTAACTCAGTTATAACCAAGAATCTACAATCGACAACATTTAAAACCACTGA
The DNA here is from genome assembly GCA_910591685.1 of Galerucella tenella. NCBI lineage: Eukaryota > Metazoa > Arthropoda > Insecta > Coleoptera > Chrysomelidae > Galerucella > Galerucella tenella. The sequence goes on along the minus strand of CAJUYH010001986.1, from coordinate 8,268 downwards.
AGGACTAAGACAAGGAGGCAGTTTAAGCCCAACATTATTCATTATGTATTTGGACGAAATAATAAAGAAATGTAAGAAGGAAAACAAAAAATTTAACATAGGACACATGGATCTTAACAAGGTAGAAGTTTCAGAAGGGGCATTTGCTGACGATATAGTTATCTTTGCGAAAACTAAAGAAGATCTGAAACACAATATTGAAACATGGAATATTATCTTGAAAGAAAACGGGATGGTTATGAATAAAAACAAAACAAAAGTTATGGTTATAGGAGAAGGAAAAGAAGAAATAGATATAGAAATAGAAGGACAAGCTATAGAACAAGTAACAACATTTCAATACTTGGGAATAACAATCGATCAAAATGGAACACAAGAAGCAGAAATCAATAAAAGAATAGAAAAAACAATGAAACTCTACTATACGATGAACAAAAAATTCATAAACAATAAAGGTATATCGACCAATACCAAGATAAAAATATTTAAAGCAATATTCAGGCCAATATTAACTTATGGATGTGAAACGTGGGTGCTAAACAAAACACAGAAAAGTAGAATACAGGCAGTTGAAATGAAATACTTAAGAAGAGTCCGAGGCGTTACAAAAAAAGACAAAATTAGGAATACAGATATAAGAAGTCATCTAAAAATAGAGTCAATCCTAGAATTTATAGAATACAGACAACTGGGATGGTGGGGGCATTTACAAAGGATGGAAAACACAAGACAGACTTAAAGAATATGGAAAGCAAAAATACTTAAAAATAAAAGAAAAGGAAGACCTAGACAAACATGGAATAAAATTATTTCAGAAATATTGAAAAATAAAGGGAAAACATGGACAGAAGCAAAAAAGATGGCGAAAAACCGAAAAAATTGGAAAAGCTTTATAAGCATTTAGTTTAGTACAGACACATACCCTGACACCAATTATTTGGTATATAGGGTCCCGATTATATATATATATATATATAATATCCACTTATACTTTAATATACTATTTTAATGTACAGAACCGAACAGAACAATATAAAAAGTAATAAATAGTATAAAAACAAATTCACCAAAATGCAAATTATATTTTAAACTGGTGGAGAAATATAAATGTCACTTTTGACATTTCGTTCATTTCGAAGAAATTTAAATTATTTTATTCGAAATTTAATACGATCGCGCAAAAAATGGTATAAGCATCTCGAACTTTAAGGATAATAACGGTCTCCAGCAAAATTGGAGGCTTCGCTACGCTCAGCCTCCTAACATTGCTGTCTATACACTATAGTAGTTATTTCGCAATAATGAATACTTTTAAAATAATGATTAACATAACATAATTATCCTCTGGTGAACTATTAAGATATTCAGTAGCCGATAAGGTCTAGTATGTTATTAAAATTAATACTAGATATCTTTTTTGGAGTTTTTTAATGTTTAAAGCATACTTTTTGTTTTTTGTTATTTCATAAAATGTCTAAGTGGATAGTAATTTTTCTGTGAAAGTGGCTATATCTTTTTAACCACTCGGTATAGGATAGCAGAACCCTATATTTTCTGAAGGCTTAGAACGTGATCTTTTTAAATCGGCCATTAGATAGCCAAAGATCTATTTGAAGAAAAAAAATTTAGTTCGGTACGCAAAACTGGAACACCCTGTATATTTTAAAATATTTTCAAATTACAGGAAAAATTAGATGCATGAGGGATATTTAGAAAGATTATTTCCTGAGTTAAATAAACATTTTATTTACACACAGTTCTTTGTAGTCTTCCCCATCAGCTTTACAACTGTCAACTTAGCTGTCAGCATTTTTCGATTTTTTTTACAGAAAAACTGCTTACAGCTAAGTTGACAGTTGTTAAGTAATTTTTTCACTTGAAATTTATATTTGACATACCAATTCGGGAGAATGTCAACTCCACCACGAACCTCAGGTAGACGAAAAAGGCCGGTCAGCTCCACCACCGATTTCAAGCCGAGGGATTAAATAGATAAGAGGATAATCTTTATAGTACCATAAAATATTTTGCTGAGTTTATAATTTTTGAAGAAAATAATTCAGTTTGACATTTTGTATCATAGAAAAGATATAACCGCTGTTAAATAAAGTTAAAAAAATGCATATTTGAAATTTACTAAAATACGTACATCAAATTGTTATATATTCAAACCTATTACGGAAAACGAGGATGCAGCCTTCCTCACAAATACGTAGGTACATCAAATTGTTATATATACAAATTTATTACGGAAAACAAGGATGCAGCCTTCCTCTCAAATACGTACATCAAACTACTACATACTCAAATCTATCATAGAAAACAAGGATGCAGCCTTTCTCTCAAATACGTACATCAAACTACTACATACTCAAATCTATGGTTTAACAGAATGTCATTAAAAGATTAGCATGGTGGACTTGACCGGTGACCTTAATCCCCTAAAATAAAATTTCTACCTGAATTTATGGACGTGGTGGAGCTATAATGTAGCCACCAATTCTTGATAGCGATTGGTCAAAATTAATAGGAAGGAAATAATCAGTGGAAATCGGAAAACCAAGCCAAGTGTTCGTTGTAACACCCTGTATAATCATCTTGACGATAAAGAAAGATTTTCTTCAACAAACTGTCTGGTTTATAGAAGCTAGCAGCAATGGCGTAGCATCGCTATGAATATGTATTGGAGATATTACGTGTAAGTTAGATATATATTATAATATATATATATATATATATATATATATATATATATATATATATATA
>CAJUYH010001985.1:0-43709 GCA_910591685.1 Galerucella tenella | reverse complement strand
CGATTTGTCTTTCAATACAATTTTCCTTCTTTTTTCTTAACGTTGTACACAGAACACTCACATTATACTCCAGAAATATATCTATTTAGTATACAAATATTTTTACATACAGTATACAAAACAGAAATTTCCTTTGCTAAATAGAATCCACCTTTTCCCATATCTTATTCATATTTATGTTTTTAATCTCTTTACATCCTACAGAAATATGCAAGGTGTAATCGTCTTTTTCGGAACTATAGAAAGAAAAAAAAAATATTAACAATACGAAACCTACTCGTTTCTCTATGTTCCATTCTCTTCTCGTTCCGTCTCTCTTTTATTTTTTTTTTTTTTTTACATAGATGGAGCGTGATGTTCGATGATAATATACAGTCGAATATGTAATTGTCTGTGGGTAAGTTGTTGCGACTCTTGTGTTCACATATACGGCACGTTCAAGATACGTGAACTGACTGCACACTATATATTCCTCTACGTGCGTGAATCTTCCCTTCTTTTATTTTGTTTCGTTTCGTTTTTTTTTTTTTTTTTCAATTCCCTCCTCTCTCTCGTATTCTCGTTCGCTTTTTCACTTTACGCGATGTTACCACTCACGAACCATAAAATATAGACCTATGGCCCAACAGCCAGTTACCACTGTCAAGGTCTACGGTAGTTTTTCCGAGTGATTGACCGCACAGTGGCAGTGAAGATAAAAAAAAAATAAACGTTAACAATCACGAAATAAATAGAACTATAATTCTGTGATTCGAAAAACTTTTACCTCTCAATATATAGTATACTTATATATATATATATATCGAATGACTCTATCTTGAAACTGGGAATAAATAAACAAATGACATTGAATGAGTCATATTCGAAATGACTTAAATTTATATATCAGATTATATTAAATAAATAGTCCAATTACAGATAAAAAAAATAAAGGAAACTACGATATTTACACAAAGGTTAGTGATATGGAAAATATACCTCGGCTTATTTACGTGTATTATTTCATACTGTCCAAAACAACTCCACAGAGAAAAGTGTTGAGTTAGAAATAATACTGTGTGAGTGCCCACACATCAAAGGTGTACAGAGTAGACTAATGCGAGTGTGTCGAGTTCAATGGAATTCACTCCACGACATTTGAGACCAATAGACTATTCTCGTTCGGATGGCTATTTCCATTTGAATACTTTTTCTATATTGCGAGTGTTGTATTCTCAAGACGTATATCGAACAAACGCTCGCCAGTTAACAAAAGCCAATACACACGCACACACACACATATATATATGAATGTATATAGCTACTCTTTGTCATACATTAGTTGTATCATATACGTAAAGTCCATATTTTCCAATACCACCTTGGCCTCACACCAATCCACAATAGTAAACTCATTTGACACTCTATTTCACTATAAAATAATATTTTTAATTATCAAATGTGATATTGGAGTATTATCGGTTAGCCATGACATAAAAATTGGTACACTGATAGTAGAAATGAATTGATATAGTATATATACCTATTTTACACATCATGTTAATAGGACAAACATGATATATTGATTTAGTTTTTCGTTTTGTCGTCTCCAAGGGATTGCCGCATACGAGAGAGCCTTCAAATAATATTATGAATAAATATAATAAAATAAAATAGAGAGAACCAAAAAAAAAAAAAAGGAAAAGATAATGATGAATAAATGTTGAAAAAGTATGAAGTGGAAACGTAAAAGCAATAAATACTGTATTTCTATGTGTATGTAATAAATGAATAGAAGCCAAACTAGAAAAACTTGTATTCGAATAATTATCCCAATAGAGCTCATGCGAGAAATTCATAATAAATTAAATCCCACGAATTAATTTACCTTTAGTGAGTGGCGTTATATGGTCAGCCGCTAGGTTAGAATGTTGACGGTATTTATTGATGATGGAAGAACACTCCAAACTGCCAACACAAAAATGCCTTTCTTCCGTGTATGTATTACAAGCGCATCAAATATTTCACTCCACTCTCTGTCGTCCAACTGGGTAAATATTCATGTGTTTTCTCGTCTGTTCACCGCAATTCAATTTCAATACATAGCTGAGCACAATCGACAAGCAAGTTATAAAAAAAATACATATATATGCATTGTGTGTGTGTGTGTGTGTGTGTGTGTGTATAAAATTGTCAAGGCGCGCAAGAAGATGTAGCTAATACACGATGGACAACTGTCTATAAATTCAACGATCGCGCGACGAGTCACAATACAGACTGAACAGTCGTGAGAGTGGATTATTACGCGAACACATACATACACACACTCACACACTTTATGTACGTCTCTCACACCTGCATCATTACTTGTCAGCTCGAATTATTCTGCAGTCACAGTGGCAGGTGAGTCTGAGAGTAGAGCCCCGTTGTTTTCCCACCAACTTCATCGAGAGTCACTGTATTCACGACCAATAACATTGCAGTGGCAACACGAAGTGAAGCGATACTGGCCGACGACTACCGACTAATCGATCAATCAGAAATTCATCATGTAGGTATATTATATATTTAAATAATATTTCGTCAATATGATACGAAGATAGTGAATATAGTGTATAAATAAATTGAGAGAAATTATTTTGCTATTAATATAATTAATTGGTATTACATATTCATGTTTTGGTTTATTAGGTTTTGAGGTTAAATGAATTAATTATTGTACCGGGGAAAATGGGTACTAGCGACAGCATTTTTGAATGACGGTACATTGATATTGCAGAGAGCAGTACAACTGCCAGTCGATAAATTATCTGATGTTAACCTACTTTCTTTGTTTTATTTATTACCTAATTGTCGCAAGAATCGAATTCTTACATTTTGATTTGAATATATATTATCAAGCTAACTTGATAATTTCTGTTAAATATTATACATATATATATGATTGTAATTATGAACAATTTATTTGAGCGTGTGCCAAACTGTAACGAGCTTTCGTGGATTTTGTAAAACAGAAAACCAATGTAATCTTTCAGTACCACCTCGAACTCCTTTTCCAAGAGCTACCTTCCCAATTGATATGTCTTTTTGTTTCTCTGAGAAATTCATAGAATCTTCACTGTCACTTTGATGTTCATTAGTTATTGATTCATCAATTCGATGCTAAACAAATTAGAAAAGAAAATAATATATTGAAACAAAAATAACACGTATTTCTATTGAATATTATTGTTCGTTGAGGTGGTTTACTGCTTACCTTATTACACAGTACTATAAGAAATTGCACACTGTCCAGTTGATTAAATGACAATTCAAATGTTAGCGTTTCATTGAATTCAAGTTCATCAGCTGATTGTAAAATACGTGTCTTTTTCTTTTTTATTTTTCGCCCAGTTTTTCCATTCAACATAAGAATTCGCACATACGAATCTACAATATTTAGTACAAGTAATGATTGTTTAATCAATCTATCGTTGATAAATTAATAAATACGTCATTTTGATTCACATACTGAACTCTGTCGATGAATGACTGGCAAGTGGAAACTTTACATCTCGCAATTTCATCACAGTGATCGTCAGTCGTTGAGCAGTCGGTAGATAACTTATTCCTAATAAAATACAACCATATTCCTGCAAAATAAAATATTTAATATCATTATCATTCACAAATACTATTGCAATTATTATTCATTATATTTACCAAGTTTGATTGTTTCATTTTGTAATTGAACAAATGTATTTCAGGACTGGCAAATATTTTTTTTACATCTTTCAATGGGACACGAAGCGAACAGAGTTCGGTATGATTGGCATATCGATCATGATCGTGTGCATAAATGTTTAATGTCCAATCCTAAAGACAATTTTATAATATATGATATTAAAAAATGGTCATATTTGTATTTTTCGTTGTCAGATATGGCGCGTGTCGGTAACTTCAGTATTTACCTTTGCCTCGTTTAAATTAACGTCAGCTATCACAAATGTTTCCCGATATATCGGACTGGCTGTGTGTCTAATACCTCTTGTTTTAAAATTGTGCAATACTTCAGGCTTTCGTTGTGTCCATGTTTGTTTGGTAACCTCCACAATCACATATGGTTCCACTGTACAATTATATTGCTTTGGTGGAAGGCCTGATAATGCCTGCCAATAATTAAATATTCAATTTATTATTATGATACTACGTTAATAAATTATATCAATTATAATAAGACAATTAAATTTTTTCAACCTCAATGCCAATAATAAATTTTCCTAATACACTTTTTGGCTCGTCAATGTTTGGCAAAAATTGTAGACTCAATGTTAATTCAGTTGGAAATTCCTTGATTTTTTTAGCACTTTTTTCCTTTCCCACGGCAACTAAATTCTACAATACCAATGAAATATTTAATTATGATAAGAATCATCAATGAGATTTATTGAATTTTTTTTATATAATAATTAAATTATAATTACGATTGAAGATAAATTCTTTTTCGGATCAAATTCTGTATCATTGGAACCGTACGAGTCTCTTGGTGATTCACCCATCTCACAAATGCTACCATTATCATACAGACTACCTATACGCCACGATCGGTAGCTGACATCACCCAACTTTATATTACCATTTTGTTGCTCAGCCGGGTGTTGCGTCGCGGCTGTGCTCTCCCTTTGCCCTAAATATTTCATATACAATATGTGTAAAATAATAAAAATCAAATGAATTCTTATGTACACTAATGAATTATAATACTGACATTATAACTAAATTTATCAATAAACCAAATCATAATTTCTGATAAATTTATCCTATGCACTCAATTCAATTATATACCATTTGAATATCACAAGTTCATATATTTATATTTTAATTGTTCAAATTCATTCTCATCAGCCGAAATATTAAAATTCAAGTACATTAAAATGCTCTGATGAAAATCAACACGAACAATAGAATTAAAGTCAACATTCCAACAAAATACTAGGCGGTATTTTTTCAACCGTTAAGAAGGAACATCCAAGTGTCCCCTCAATGCAAATATAAAGAAAAAAAAAGAAAAGATAATACACAATTTTAAGCCTGCGGAAGCGGCTATATACAAGTGTGTATACACGTTGATGTTTACAGTGCTGCGATGTACTGTATATAGTACGTCATTGTAAAAGGAGATATAAAACCACCTGTGTTGCTGATGGCTCAACAGCATTATGTTCATAATCAATCGATCAATCAGTCCAACATGACGATAATTAATCATTACTAACAATGTAATGTAATTGGTGATGCCTTACTTGGTCGTTTTGAACATCGGTATCCAAGACATCCTGGTGCGAGGAAACACACTATGAGTAGTATTGCAAGTAATAGAGCACCAACACCAATGCCCACCAATATTATTTGGCCCCACGGTCCAAATAACTCGTCGTACCACATTCACCACCGCTGATAATAATCAAATTTTTATAATAATATTAAATATAAATATGAAGAACCAGCAATGGCTGATAAACGACGTTGGCATTGTCGCATGAAAGACTGTGTACTATGTGTGCACACACACGACTAGATGGCCGCGACCGTGGGTATATAGCTCGTGATGTTTTATGATTATGAAAATAAGTACTAGCGAGTTGAGGCACTTGGTAAAACAACACACTTACAATCCGCTTGTATTTATCACGATTCGTGGCTATATAATATGTCACACACTCGTGTTATCACTTCCTTTTGTTGCTCTTCCTATTTGCCATCGGTTACACTTTGTATATATAAAATCCGGATGGCCTTTAAATAAAATAAATTCAATTATTAGTGTGTAAAAATAGGAAAAACGAAAAAAAAAAAAAGAATATAAATAATAAGTTGAGGAATAAAATAATTCAATATGTTTTTATACAATGAACTTTGATCGTGTGTCACTGCGACAATTTATGTATAATTGCGTTTGATGCAAGACATTTGAATGAAAAAGGCAGGGAAAAACGCATAGAGTAAAAAATCCTTGAACACTAACGATGAGCGTCGTAACTAAACGTACATATACACAAATGAAACATTTAAATGCAGCACTCGACTATCCATATAACGCCCGCCACAGGCGATCCAACAACGTGTCGTGTTACGTGTCGATATGGGTATGTAGGTATATGTGTATGTAAATATATATTGCCGATTGCACAGCCGTGCGGGCGAGCCCACACCGTTACACCTTTTTTATTGTTGATAATTCACTGCCAGGCGAGCACTATAGGTGTGCAGTGTGTAAACTTTTATTTTATTCCAGTGCATATATCGTTATATCATATAAATATTTTTTTATTAATATATAATATTTTTTTGTTTGTTTTTTTTTTGTCTAAAACACACTGAATAATTTTACAAACTCAATAATCATGTAGCTATATATTGCAACATAAAAATGGACTGAAATGCATTATTTAATAGCAAGAAAAATAATGATATTCATGTTACGACAAAATATGTATAATTTATTATTTCAATCAATACTATGACTTTATTAAATGAAACAAAATATTTAATCTATTCGAAATAATGCAATTGTTGTAGATGGTGTCTATTAAATAGTGCCTGCAGTTCATTGATAAAATTCAACAATCATAGAATCAAGATAGGCAATGTAAAATTGAATACTTTTGCATACACACTGACCTTCATACCTGAATCAGTTCTCCTTTCACTCACAAATTTTTTTCCTCTTCTTTGTTTATATATACCTATCTGCAATTAATAATTCATTCTATTACATCAATTAGATAATTATATGGCTTAAAGAACAAAATTTCGTTGTATTATCTATAACGCCACTGTTCATATATATCAACAGTAAAATGTAATTAAATATTTTTTTCAGCATCATCTTATTGAGCGGTACTTATTGTTGTTAAGTATTTTATTTTATATTATTGCGTCCTTCACCCGCTTGTTTCATCGAGCGTATATCATCATATTCAGTCATATCATTACGCCACTCATACGGTTCATAGTCCTGCAATTCAATTTCTATATACAGCAGCATAACCGTTAAAGATTTATAATCATCTATATGATGTGGACACGTATAATATAATAGAGGATGTGATGGAATGATATTTTTAGGTTTCGCTGCGCGACATATATCATCTTGTTGAAGTTCCGCCACAAGTGATGTTTAAAAGTCCCATCTGAAATGACCAATTGCCAATATATATTATGCATATACCATTATAACCTATAAATATATGTATATATATGATTGTAATGATGGGTGAGGTTAATTAGTTAGTTGCAACAGAAATGATATATTACGGGAAAATAAAGTACAGGAGAGAGTCCATTGGGCTGTTCTATACTCGGGCACACTGACCTCGATCCTCGATTCATTGCTCCTTTCACTTGAAAACCTCTTTGCTGTCGCGCGCGTGTTTACGCATCGACGACGAGACGAGAATGGCCACGGCTAGTTACTTTAGTCGATCGCCCATCGTGCCACTGGATAACATCGATTATTTAAACACTCACTTTTCATTTTTTGTTTTTTACCTCAAAATAATACTCACTTACTTGCTATTCATCAATTATTTAATAATGTGTTGAATGTGATAATATTGATGAGGATATTAAAAATATATTTATACAATGGATAAAAATGTGACATTATTGTGTATTATCTTGTTCAGCAGTACATGTAAGTATTTAAATTCAAACTGATGTAACCTTCACCCGCTTGTGTTCATTGAGCACATATTTTTCCATATAATTCATTGCGTCACTAAAAGGGTTTATAATTCTCCAACATTTAATGTATAATTAAATAATTGCCTTGATGAAAATAAAAAAATTGTTAAGAATTTTTTAATTGCATTAGAAGTGTCGATAAATATGTGTGTATCAATGACGAATTGATAATAATTTATAGATGTTACTGGATTAATTATCCCCGAGGAACTCCCAACTATACTGTCGCTCATATACTCCAATATTCCACCAATAAAAAAAGGTAAGAACATATCAATGTATGATAAATACTCTGCGCCTTTGCATAATTTTACGTCAGAGAAAACGAAAAACTTTCTCCGTTTGCACTGCCCGGTGGAACGTAGTAATTTTTATGTTTTTATTTTTTTCCTGTATAATTTTATACTATTGGCACGCGAGTATCTATATTATGTGCCGGATGACAGTCGTTAGAGTACCTGCATATAAATAAAACGATAATGATATAAAAAAAAAAAACATAGGAACAGATTCCCGCGTTGGTGTTGGGTTTAGACTGGGCGAGCATGCGGACTTTCAGGTGCTCGTTGAAATTGGACCTCAAAAAGAGACCGCACCAATTGGCAATACTGATACAAAAAGACGACGAGAAATTATGTTGGAGTCAGCGATGAGAGGTGAATATGGCCCATGGGCCAAATCTGTCGCTAAATTTAATATACAAAAGGTGAAACAACGCCAAGAAACCAAATTGACAAATATTGTTAATGATGAGAACAAGGTTTTTAATTCATTTGTATATTAGTTCATTTATTTATACAATATTTGAATAATTTACTTTAATCGTGGAATTTATTAATTTGCAGAGTGCAAAGGACAGTAATTGGTTGGTAAAGTGGAGCAAAGAGATGGCAAAAGTTACTGGTGACAGAGAGCCAAGTGAAAATGCGATGATTCAAAAAATTCGCATGAACAATGGCCGCTAAAAATTTGATTATATGGAATACAATATGAATGATAGATAAATGATTTTTGTGATATACAATATCGATTTGTGAATATAATAAATTAATTTATTTTTAAAGATATTGAACGTGCGAAAAAATATTTTTGTAGATGTATAAGGAGACACATAGGAAATTGTTCACATTGATAATCAAAAAAAAAAAATAAAATAAAATAAAATAATATATATACATTAATTATGGCATTTGTTTTGTCTTTTTTTTTTTTTTTATTGCGTTATTATATTACATGGATTATATCACGATGAAATAGTTTAATTTGGTAGCATTTTTTTCTCTTTTTCCATTCTCTTACGCAAATAATTGTCTCATTACAATTCTTAATTAAATGCGACACGATTATTTTGTCACGTCATACAACTTTATCTCCGCTCAAAATGTTCTTTATACCCTTTATATGAATAAATTAAATATACTTTTAGAGTTACATACATATACATCAATGGCTAATTACAATATATTACAAATTTGTTTCATCATTTCTCATTTTTTTTTATTTTCATTCTCATGTTTTCGCTCTTATCCTTTCGCAAATTCCATTCACGGAATCAATAATTTAAAGTGTCAATTCATTAAATGGCATATTTTTATAAGTTATTCGCTTCTATCACGTGACATTAATCTCATCGGTGTCATCATTATCGCTATAATCATCATGTCTTTGTGGACTTGTCAATGGACTTACATCACGTAAATCAATTCTTGCCCGATCACCATCAGTGTCACTTAAATCCGGATTCGGATTATTTTTATTTGGTAATGTTTGTTCTCGCGTACCACCTGACGCCATTAATTCTCTCTCTTTGTTGTTTCGCCATTTCATACGTCGATTTTGAAACCAAATTTTCACCTGCAAATATATATTAAAAGAAATATCAATACATATATATTGATACAATAAATAATCCTATTCAAACAATCATTACCATAACTATTATTATTATTTTGTTATTATTACAGGCGAATGATTATTTAAGTATATATTTAACGATAAAGAGAAATGTTCTCAATTATTGAATTGCAAAACACTGGGCACAGCCCCAAGGCAATATTTCACCCTCATCACATCTCTCTGCACCTTTTCTCAATTCGCTCCCTCGCATTGAGGGAGCCGACGGAATACACTTGGAGACAGCACCCTTATTTCCGGTATTAAAGACCCATGCATTATCGAACATGCAAACGTCAAATGCATGAACTCACGTCATCATTTACAATCGTTGGAATTCAAGTTTCATTTAACTTTTCACATTTTTGACAAGCGGAAATTAAGTACAATAATATCCATTCAATCAAACAGAAATTGTGAAGGGAGAAAAAGATATAAAAACTAAAAGTTAAATTATCTGATCTGCTATTTTATTTTATTAATATATGAATTTAGATTGTTATTATTTATACATAGATATATAGAATTATATTGACCGCTATTCACGAATTGATTTTGCACTAATCTACTTAACGAATGTACCATTCTGATCATATATATATATATATATATATGTGTGGGTGTATACGCGTAGAGAGTGCAGATGACACCTCAGTGCGAAACAATATACTCTCTTCTCTCTTCTGGTTGATGGCCTGTACATCACTTGTGTGCATATGTATAATTCACATATACATTTCCCTAACTGAAATCTACATGTGATATATTGCAGCCAGAATAAAATGAATCTAATCAACAAAAAAAACAACCAGTTATAAAAACTTACCAGAAAATAATAAAAAGCTTGGAACAAACACAAAATAATATTATTAAAAATGATGGCGGGTGAAGGAAAAAACACGGCAACTGTCATATAAGAGATCATTCGGGTGTTGCAAATCGCTGCGAATGCCAACATTATTTCCGGCATCACACACACACACACACACACACACAGACACACAGGGCTCGGTGCTGTTTGTCGCCTTCCGTATACAGTTTAGCTCTTCTTTTATTATATATACGTTTGGAAGTGCCGAAGGCAGTGATTGATTGTCCCGTCACCGGCATATATTCGCGGTGTGTGGCACAACGTTAAAGCAACAAAAGTACCGACGAGTCAGCGTGTTGAGTGGTGGAACGTGACGTAGGGAATAGCAACAAAAAGATGAAATAAAAATATAAAAACAAGTAACAGATACAGATGGGACAATATTCCTATATGGTAGAGTAAATTGTATCCAGTTATTTGGTGCATTATAATTTGTGCCACTTAACATTTGACAATGTCTACCCAATATCTACCTACATAACTACATATATGTGTATTTGTTCAATTGAAATATATATATATATATAGTCTTAGGTATGAGTTTATCACTCAATGAAAGCTTTTCCAGGATTGTTAGGATTAAGCATAATGACATCTGAAACGCGTTATAGAGTGAGCGAGTGGGTAATCGTTAAACGATTGGCTGCAGCCACATGGCACCCTCGGCCTATCGTAAGAGCCCCACTATACTGCCAGCCGTCGACGTCGTCGCCACCACCGCCACCACCGTCGTCATCGTCGTTGCCTTCAGATAGAAATTCCCTACGCGCACTTTGGTCTCATTCCGGTGTTTAACTGCCCCTCCAGCTTTTCATTTGCGCAATCCTCACTCTCTCCCTCTCATCTTCATCTCTCTCTAGATTTTCTCTATATTATAGTGTGTATTTTCGTGACGGCACTTTCGGGCCGTGGCCCGTCGCGGCTCATGTGGCCCAGCAACGGCAGCTCGCCATCTGGTGCCGTTTAATAAAAGACGATCGATTATGACGTCGGCCTCACGACCAACCCCCTATAGTCTATGATGGGACGTGGTGAACGTGATGGGCAAAATATTGGTGAAGGAGAATAGAAAAGTGAAAGAATTGGCGAAGAGAGTGGAGAAATTTTGAAAGAGGCAAGGCATTTGAAATCGAGAGAAAATTGTACAAACGTAAAAACTACCCTCCACCATACGTTGCTTGGTGGTATATCCCCTGCGACTGATATATTCCATAAAGAAGAGAGGGATAACTCGGTAAATTCCCATGTTAATACACCAAGAAAAGGGATTCCATATTTATTGTGGCTGAGATGTGGGCTGTGCATGCAAAAACTTGTCAATGGCCATATTGAAGAACTCTCATCTCAATATGTTAGGAAAGTATAAGGTGAGAGATATCTCTTTTCCAAATATGTTGACGTGTATAAGTTGTTGAGATGAGCACGCACGATGCTCTCTTTAACTTTTTCTTATTCCCGTACATCTCCATTTTGCTATTTATTTATTTTATTTTTTTTTCCTCTTTTTCATTTGCCTCAATTCTGAATGTATGTTCATGTCATACATTATCAAAGATCATATTGAGCAATGTCGTGGCAAGTCCGTTAAAGTTCATCCACTTGAGCTAAGATATTCTATAATATAAATATATATATATATATATATGCATTTTAGATCAGAGTATTGTATATTCATGGTTTCTTGGCTACCACCTTTGGGAGCACGTGGCGCGTCTCAAAAGTTAAATATCCATAATGCATGAAAGAGAGTGAGATAGACAGGGCCCAGTGACTTTATATAAACGCCCGAAGAGTGAGAGAAAGCAAAGCATTGTGGTTGAAAGCTGCAAGATATTGCCGCAACGTTATATTCATGTTATGCTCGCCGATGACGACGACGTCGACGACAACAACGTCGGGGGATTGCTGTGCACCGTTCTATGGCGTTTGTTTTTATTTAATACAATATTTGCGTGGAAGACAAAAGCTCCGCTGATCTCCCCTTTTGTAATGCCTCTTTGAGAGATTATATGTTCATATTTATTTATTCAACTTTGCTATACATAAATATATATTTATTCAACATAAATGACATTAGCTGAGAGTTTGTTGAAAGAAAAAATTGGTATTTGGATACTGTGAAAGTAGATATGGCGGAGTAACTAATGGCTGCAAATTGATTTGACCGATGGAATTTACGAAATTCTATCCGCCCATCAGAGAGAGCCCTGTCAAACAATAGACAAACCCTAATGGCCGATCTGTTCAATGTGCCCACGTTAACATCAGACACTCGTGGGAAAATGCATGTGATTGCATTTTACTATTGTATATATAGAAATTGACTCGATGAACTTCAACGGACAAAAACAAATACATCCTATTTTTATTCATCAACAATGAATATTTGGTAAAATCAAAAATCCAACATTGACCTGGAATAAATAGTATATACATCTTGTCTGTGTTTTTATACTCTGTTGTTGTTATATCATGTTCTTAATTTGAAATACTATGAAGTTGGTGTCCGGATACGTCAACAGCATATCTTCATGAAGGAAGGAAGGAAGGAAGGAAAGAAAGAAAAACTGGCGTGTGCCGTCAGCTCGGATTATTAAAGAGATAACGAGGAGCCTTCAGGCATCGGAGCTTTCTTTCCTCATTTTCTCAATCTCCTTTTCATTATTCCTCTTGAACTCGCTCATTTTTTGCTTTTATTTCCGCTTTCATTCCTGTTTTTTTTTCTTCTTGAATATGAAAGAGTTGGTAACGTTGGAATTTTAATAAAGCAAATATACTTGAATGTATACGTAGAAACACTCCAACATTTTATACGGTACTATAGAATTATTGTAGATAGAGAATAAATATATATATGTATGTATTGCGACAATATATACAAATATGCAGTATGCATATAAGGATGAGAATTATAAGCGAAGCGAAGCCAATGGCAGCCTCCACCAATAGTAGTTGAGCCATGGCGCTCGAAGTGTAAATTATACATGAGGACATATACATATATTCTCACTGTATATAATATGGCAGCTTGAAATGGGTGGTGCACAATCAATTGTGTGCGTGTGTAGTGTCTGTTCAAAACACCAAAACAGTTCAACTAAATTAGAAAGAAAAAAAAAAGAAAGAAAAGAACAGATCAAGAGATTTTTGTCTCCAATCCAAAAACAAAGTCTTTTCTCAAATACACCAAATGTACTTAATAGAATTTTTATATTTCTACAATTCTCGTCTTCATTTTCCAAGCATCCGTCCCTATTTCTATTTCAAAAAAAAAAAAAAACCAAACTATCAAAACTAAAAAACACAAAAGAGAACGATATCCTGAAATTAATAAATCAATAAAACGAAAATAGATATATATAAAAACTAACCTGTGAATCTTTCAATCCCAATTTTTCAGCAAGTTTTTTCCGATCCGGTTTGCTAATGTACTTCTGAATTACAAAACGTTTCTCCAATCCACGTCTCTGATTATCCGAGAATACAGCTCGTCGCATCATGCCTTTTCGTGGTCTACCACGTGCACTTCCAGCCCACGGAAAGCACACTGCGCCCATTCCAGCCAAATCACCAATGCCATGTTGAATCCCACCTGGAAATGTTGCACCCGCCACCGTTTGTGTTCGTGACAAATGCACACCATTCGCTGGATTACTCACTGATTGTTGAAACACACACAAGAAACACATACAATTACCCAACATGATACAATAATCTAAATGTAATCATTCAAACGTATATTAGACATGTGTCAAAGTTAGAGTGAATGAATAAACGGCCATGTGAATTTGCCAGTGTATAAATTTATATTGCATATATAGATAAATAAATATATATATATATATATATATATATCCTTTCCATCAAGCTGCATATATATATGTGTGTATTGTCAAGCTGAGCATGAGGATATTATCTCGCCCAATGATATTTGTACGCATGCACTTGTTGCATGCGTATACATTGGACTGGAGCAGCCACAGCCAGTCGCGCGGCCACACACTACCATATTATATACATATATTGTCTCTCTCTTTCTCTCTGCCTCACTCTCTTTGTACACGATTATATCCATAATGTACGCACAACGCAGAATGGGTGCTTCCACTGCACTTCATATGCACTCTGTGTCCCGGGCCGTGAACATGTACACAGTATACACATCTATAAATGACTATTATATATCTATTCATCTACATGTAGGTATGTATTATATATGTCTATTGTATATATGTAACAAGATTAACGATAAAACAATTCAAGTACATGCATTAATATATATTGCATAGATAAATTATAATGTAAGAGTTTCAGTATAATTTTAACAATTATTGATATTTTATTGTGAAATATTTCAAAGGTTTACCTACCGGGTATATATGAGCCACCGCATGCCAATAATTGCAGGGTGTGATGTGCGTGCGCTGAAAAGTGATGTTGCGTCGGTCCAGGTTGATGGCTTGGATGTGGCGGATGATGTGGATGATATGCTGTTGGTCTTGCAATTGGTTTGGTTATTCCAACCGAATAGGCAGACGCAATTGTTGGTGAACTTTGGAGACTATGTGAATAACCTGGTGGTGTATTTACCGGCGGCATTCCGCCCGACGGTTGCATTGACTGTAAATTTTCTGAAATAATATTTATGAGAAAATAATTAGATATGTATTATTGTATTTTCTCTATTTTGTGTTAGATGTTTATCTACATTTGGGTTTTATATTAAGTATAAGCACAAATATGTCATATATATATATATACAGGTATGAAAATGAATTGAATGAGAATGAGAGCGATGGATCAGCGGCAAATGTTCTTTGGGGTGGTCGGCAAACGACTGTATGTACAGACATATAAATGATGAAGAAAAAAAAAACGAGTATCTATTTATTGGCGACACTTTACTGCTCATTTCCACGCCCATTTGCCTCTGGACAAAAAAAAAACGCCGCGGTGAATATAGGAAGATGAAGAGCAGTTTAGAGAGAAAAAAAAATAAGTGCCCGAAGAATAACATTGAACGCGTTTGAAAATAGTATAAAATAATGGTTGGTGAAACGGGCGTGTTCCCTGTATGAAGTTTATCCCGATGATCCAGGGCGGGCAACAATGCAGCAACCTATTGTGCCGGATATGTAGCCCCATAAAATACTCATAGGGTTTTATCGTTGTTTTGCCAACCGACCAATAAGCAAAGCTTTTTTTTTTTTTTCACGATGCGAGTGAGTTCAATAAGCCTCAACGGAAACACTGAATAGCAAAAAGACAAAAAAACAACTTTTATTCTTCTTCTTTCTTTCCTACACTCTCTGCACTGTTGCATACTACTACTATTCCCCGCTGCTCTTCATCCAATATGTTATTACAGTTGTTGCCCATTTATAACAGTATAGATCAATCTCTCATTGAGAACATGCTCTGCATTACATTGTTTTCTTCCATATACATATAACTCTCCCGGCCATATACATATATATATATATATAAGCTAAGCAGTTATTTCAAGAGATTAAATTCCCTATAAACATACGCGAGACATCATCAAAATTGAAGATACTGAAAATCTCCTTCAATCTCACCAGGATCAAATTTATATTTTCTTTCAACCAGGATTATTTCTATATAACAACTTTACCAATAATGATAATAAATAAAAAAAAAAGCCAGAAATAAATTGAAAAAAAAATCCTGGGCAAAAAAAAGTACCTGTGCGTTTGTATGTATGTATGTATATATTACGAAATGATGAAATTCGAGTTGGTTTTACCAATTACTTTTTTTTCACACGCAATTATTTCAGCTTGAATTTCTCAACATGACATGTATAGTTATATAATCGAAGAGTATGAGTCAACCGCGGGGGAGATGCGTGAATTGGAAGGGTAAACTGTGTGGCGGCAATGGTATATTGAAATGTTGATGATATATATACACATAGGTTTGTATATGCATATATGCGGTGATACATATATATATATATATATATGTATATACAGAGGGAATGGACGAGAGTGAGTGGCATTGGTCGAATTGCGAGAGGGACATGTAACACATGCACGTGGCACGGTCGACGCATCCCGCTACCCGACAATTGCAACGAGAGCTTCTTGCATATGTATATGTATATATATATATATATATATATATACACGCCCACGTTTATATCCACCTATATCCCCGCAGTCTCCTTCTCTCGCTATCTCTGCCTCTATCACACCCCCTCTTCATTTTTGTTTCGATAGTATTACTGCATGGGACACGCGTGCAATTTCACCAATATTAAATGCAACATATTCACACGACAATGTGCGTGTACCACATATATACCTCAACTACGCGCACGTTTCAACATTTAAATGAATATATCTATATATCGGTGGTATTTTATATCGACTCGCGTCAATCAACAGATATAAACGCAGGGAAACGATAAATATATTGATAGAGAGATGTGATGGCAACAAAAAAAAGTGAATAGGTAAATGAATTTTGTAACGAGACGGACACAATCAATTGTCAGTATATGAAAAAAAAAAAAAAAAAATATGTATATATGAAATTGATGGATATAATAAATTGATTTTACGTACGAAAAATGGTTATTTTTATAAGCGAGTAATTGAAATGAAGAAAGAAAAAAAAAAGGATATTGTTTTTATAGTAGGGTTTGATACGTCATTGGATTCTGGCGCTTGTCTAATATTATAGGCACCAATCGTAAGGGCTTAATATTAGGGGTGAAGCTAAGTGGCGGAACAGCTGACGCCATGGGCTCCACCCCGGCAACAAGGTCTGCGTTAGTAGGGTGTATAGGCGAGAGGAAAGTGGAATGAGAGAAAGCGAGAGATTTGAGTTGTTGAAGCCCCGCACGCACGCTGCGTCTCGTCTTGAGGGTGTGCGGATGAGATTTAGGGTAGAGCATTGGGTGCAAGTCTGGTTTCGACACTGATTTGTAGCGAGCTTTGTTTCGAGCGTGAATAAGCCGCCAAACTCGCGCGTGGCGAGAGAAAAATTGGAACGGTGAATGAGTAGACCAAATCAAATTCATTTTTCGTCTACTTATATATATATATATAAATATATAATATCGACTATCAATAAAATATTTTTCATTAACTTTATTTTTTTCACTTGTCATCTTTTGTATTCTCTATTTTTTTTTATTATATATTTTTTTTACTATACCAACCAGTGTTTCGACGACGATCATAATTGTCCGCGAGAATGGCCTTGACGCCAAATTTAAGCTCGGGCTTTTCTTTTGGTTGAATACTTTGTGAATGCTCTTTGACAGATGACGTGAATGAATGAACAGGACTCGAATCACCAATGCAATGATCGTCCACGGTACAATTCTTCTCATTAACTGTCCTCTTTTCTCTCTTGATTGTCGTCAATCCTGTTGTATTACCAACACTATCATAATTAATCCAATCCCGCTCAGAAATATCCACATCGGCGGATATTTGTTCGTCATCATGAAAACGTGTATCATTAATATTGACTCTTTCGCCAGATCTAATTTGTGTTAATTGGTCACGATAGCTGGACACTTCACCGTCTGTCTCCGGTTCAGTTTCAGTCTCAAATTCCACATCCATCCGCGCTAATGATCCATCCTCATCACCATCACCACCACCACCACCACCACTACCACTACCATCCATATCCAATCGTCGTGATTTTTGATTATGAAGTCCAAGATTATTAACCGCCGCAGTGGCAGCAGCGGCAGCCGCTGCCGCAGCATCCTTTTCACGTTGTCTTGCCATCAAATTCGCAGCCCAATTTAATGTAAAAGTAAAGTCACTACCGGGCGCTGCTTTACTCTGCAATAAATTGTCCATTAGAAAATTTGATGCAGCTCTTTGATCTAAATTTTTCAACATTGCAGCCGACGAGGGTATCATCACTCGAATATCAAATATATATAAATAACACACCCGCACACGTTTATATATATAATAACAGAGAATTAATATATTCTCCCAATTCTATATACATATAAATAAATAAATTTATTTTCAATAAAACTATTTATACTTTTAGTCAATTTTTCAAGTGTCATCAGTTGATTCTTATAACTATCGCACTCACTATCTGGCATATCTCCATAAAACTACACTTTATCACGGACAATGTATAAACAAATACATATGCACCCATGCATACATACATATATACATATGTTTGTGTATATATATATATACATATACACAGCTAGTATACAACAAACACACTGTAAATGGGCAATTTGAATTGAAGAAGAAAAACACTGACTGTGAACATCACTGACGATCAGTATGAATCGGTATGACGGCCTGAGTATGCAGACCTCGAATGAATAGGTGGTCAGAAAATCTCTCTTTCTCTCTTTCCCTTGTGATGTCACCCCCCTTCTCCCCTCCAATCGTGATTTCACTGAGGGAGGCTCGCCCGCGACGCCTCAACACACTGTTTAAGGGATAGTGGGGACGACCAGGGGGTTGGATTGCTCTACTATATATGCTACTGATCTCTCTCTCTCCCTCTCTCTATCTTTTTCCTTCTCTGTCGAAACTCGATTTATCCCCTCTTAGTATATTGAGATAATGCAGACTATAAGCCGAGCAATTCGAGGTTTGGCTCGTTCGGTAATGCCGTAATAAAATCATACTCCCATCAAACTACGTTGCACACCCCTTAAAGCGCCAGAGAATAGGTGCGAGAGAAAGCGCATGGTGTACATGCGTATGTATATATGTATGTGCGCGCGCGCGTTAGATAGATGGCCAGCGTGTGAGTGAAAGAGTAAGGGATATAAAAGGGATGTAGGCACGGTATGGTGGGGCATTATATTCACAACAGAAAAAGAGAGAACGCAAATAAATGAGACGCAAAGTTCTGATACAGAGAAAGCGAGAAGGAGAGAGTGAAAAAAAGAAAAAAGAAAAAAAATCCCGAGTGAGATTCGCATTCCTTCAGTCAACGATTGGATTTTATTTGACGATGCCGCGCGCACCACTGGCCAATCCTCGAGCAACGGGGGTGACATTGGCCACGCCCAATATCTACCCACCATCAACCCCCCCTGTTTCATCGCAATTTCACGATGGGGTAGGGCTTGTACAGCGCGCGACCAACAGCTTCTACACCCTTATCAACTTTATTATCTTTTGCCACCTATATATAGTCATTCATGTATGTAATGCTTAGCCGTTTAGCGCGACGTCATTTCAACTGTGTGCGTTGAAATAGGATGACAGAGATAAGTATACAGATAGTATATAGATATACATATATTTATATGAATAAATGTGAGAATAAGAGAGGAGGAAAGAGTAGACAATAGGCGGCATGGTGATTTGAGATTCAGTACTCATACAAAACTAATACATATATATATATATACACTTATATAAATTACATCAATTACAATGATGAAAATTTTTCCTACACTTCATTGCATTCGTGGGTGATTATTGAATCAACTTCCAGTTCTATACAGTATATTAAATTATCCGCATGGTTAATTATAGATACTCGTGCATGGTATCGAATTAATAGTCAAACAGAGGTAATTAATTATCGATGTACTAATGTGCCTGACCTCTATTACGGGCAATTAATGCTACTCAGCTGGTTAATATATACCTCATTCTCACACGATCCCATTTAGTGGATTCAAACACATATATACATAAATTATATATATATATATATATATATTTGAAATCAATCGGAAAAAAAAACTCTAAAATCTATTGTCATCCACGAGTCGTGCCACAGAATCGGCAGTCAGTGGTAGTGACATTGTACGTCTACTCCAGGTCCCAGTCCCACAGGGATCAACTTTTCATTCTCTCTATCTCTCATTCTTTCACTTCTTTTAAATTTAATTTCGTTTTTTCTTTTTCATCCTGTACATATGTATATATACCTAATATATATATCATAACTTTTTCTTACAGCCTTTGTAGGTGGTGGTCCAGGAGCAAGGACGGGGCAAACATTGCGGAGCCAACAGGAACGTTTCATTGCGTTATCGGAGAGGGAGCGAGTTGTGCTAGGACCACGCCTCCACACTGCGAAACCCCCTGGTAAACTGTGAAGTGGAGTGTGTGTGAGCAAGGGAGCAATAGCAAAAGAGAGAAAGACAGTGGTGGGTAAAAGAGGAATATACATATATATATATATATATATATAGAGGAAGCGTAAGAGAGAGCATGAAAGAGCGGTGTAGCTGGCCGGCTGGCGCGCCACGGCGTCGCAACTTATCACCCTCTCGCCCGATATGCCGATGTCGGTGCGGTACTCGAGAAATTTTAGAGCGAAAGTGCGACGAAGAGACAAAACGCCATGCAAGAGGACGAGAGGAGTGGCGGAATGGAAAAAGGAAGAAAAAAAAAAAAAAGAAAATATATAAAAACGATAAAAGCACGGAAAAATAATGAAATGAACATCGCGAGAGTAGAAGCGAGTATAGTTGAGAATTATTATATAAGAGCCAGGCACCAGGTTATATCGCTTAAATAAATTGAAAACGTGCAGAGTGTGTATATAGTGCCACAACTATCTCTCTCTCTCTCTCTCACCCCCTCTCCTACTTTTTTTTTTCTTCTTTTCATCTTTTCTTCGTTTCTCTCCTGTACACTTTACCCTTTGCGCACTCGCATTTTTACGATAGAGATACGACAAAGGATAATAAGTCGCTTTTGTTTGGCGCAATTTTTATCATAACTATCGCTCCAATCCCCGCCATGAGCAACTTTTATATATACCCATGGATTTTCTCAATAATGCACAGTTGAGGAGGAAAAAATAAACGAGAACAAAAGAAAAGTGTGAGAGAGGAAAAAGAGAGTAGAGTTGAGCGCAATGGAGTTTGGGTTTTGGCTATTGCAATGGTAATAGGTGGCAGTGTGAGTATAGATATGGCGCGAAAGAGTGGCGATTGCCAATAATATTATTATACCGATATAGGGAGCAGTTATTAACACGTGACGCTCGCCTTATATCGCCACTCTAATATATATATATATATATATATATATATATGTATATAATATCATTTTTGTTACCATATATGAAAGCGTGTCGAATGAGTGCGCCATATAGCGCATCCGAGACCTCTCATTTCACTATGTTGAATCAATTGCTTTCAGGAGATTGTCCGTCAAATTTCATTTTATTTGCCACGTGCATGCTATCCAATTTGTTCCACAACTCGTTTGTATGTGTGTGGGTCCCTGTGTCTCGCCTTTTATATCTATGAAACATTAAATTTATTATATATTAGTTCACTGAATAATATTCAAAAGGTAATTTTTGTTTCATTTCTATTTAATTATATAATTCACTACTACATTTATATTAAATGTCGATAAATATAGTAATATATTTAATGGCATTAGTGTCAAAGTATTATTTTGAAATATATCAACATTCATATTGAGATCTCCAATATATATATATATATATATATATATATATATATATATATATACAAGTGTCAATTATAAATATCATTTTATTGATGTATGAAAGTTCACATAAATAAATTTGTCTAGATTATATAACCGCAATATTTTCCATCACACGTCTCGTTATATTCCATCCATTTAAATCCACACAACTAATTTCATACCTAATAATATAGTAAAAAAAAAAAAATGCTTTTCTGTATACACACAACTCGTCTAATAATAATAATTGCAGACATATAATAAAACATAAAAAAAACAAAAGCAGCTTAGCGATAAGGAAATAAAGCGGGCGAGGGTGGATAATAATAATAGAGAGATTGGTAAATGATATTAAGGGCTGTTATCGTAGCGCATTGCTCCTAATCGTTTTGGAACGGAAGGGCGCCACAAGTTCGGCAATGGCAGGGGGGGGGGGGGGGGGAGATTGAAATAAAAATGGACATGGAGAAATTATACAAGTTAGACAGAGAGAAATTTGCCACGGAGGAACAGAGGCGAGGTCCTGGTTGGAAAACATATATTCTGCACATACAATATAAATAGCGGGCGCGAAGCTTTCGTTGGTTCGGTTTTGGCATAGAGGTGGGACAAGCGACGCGAAGGGAGATGAAAAGGGAGGAGAAAAAGGGCGAGCAAGAGAGAAAGATTGGAATATGTATAGTGGAGAGAAATGAGAATATGAACGAATGAGTGCGAGAGAAAGAGTGAAAGCCAGAAGTATATATATATATATATACTTCTCTCACAGCCAGGAAAGCCGGCGTGCACTGGTGTTTTTGACAGGCCGATGAATTGAATAATCGCAAGTCGAGTCGAGCTTGGGCGTGCGGGGGGTCCCACTGAATCTCAGCTCCGGGCTTACTAATATATCTATATATACATATATTTCTATATGCCTACGGATGTATATGTGGTATATATACCCTCAACTTTCATATGTGTCCATGATATATTTACTAGTTCTTCGTAATACCACTGTGTCACGAGCTCACTCTATATCTCTATATTATACACATATATACTGAGTGTATATATATATATATATATATATATATATAGTTAGAAAGGAAACGTCAGCGATGAGGAAGCTTGCTGCCATTGAGATCAATTAATTTGCCTGAGCGCATGTTTGCCTAACAAAATTACGCGCGCCAACAGTTGATAATCCCCGAGGGACGTTTGGTCACGTGCCAAGAAGATCTACTCTCTCCCTCTTTCTTTATTTATTTTATTTATATATATATATGTGTGTGTGTGGGTGTGTGTGTTTGTGTGTATGTATACATATACCACCCTTGTCATATCCCACTTAAATCGCATACTTTTGAAACCAATATCAACGAGATATGTCAGATGACATGACGTATGGTAAGTACGTACATATATCTATATATTTGAATACACTATATTGGTATATGTTATGTATGGGCGGTCACTCGAGAACACATATGTTACACTGGAGTCGATATATGTATAATGTATTTACGTATGTGCAATATATACTATTACACTATATCAATTGTTTTCTATTTTCAATTTGATATGCTGAACAATACTGATGATTTATATTTATATGATATGCTAATTAATTAGTTTATCATTTAATTTGACATGTTACGTGCAATATTGATTATTGTTTTACTTTTTTTTTTCTCCTGATGGCGGAGATACTTCTGATTGATTACATTCTCTATTATAGACATGAATGCCAACGAATTTGCATGATGTGTATAATACAAGTGAGATAAATAGAGATCACATGTATCTATCTGAGGTAAGTTGTGGATACCTAATAGACATCGCAATAAGATCGGTTATACGGTTAGATCTCGTGGTTGGCTTCTGGCTTCTGGGTTGGTTAGGATGAAATGAAAATGGGCGGTAACCTCGGAGCCAGAGAGCGTAGCAGCAAGCGATACGAGCGACGGTAGTGGTAGCAGCGCGGCTGGTGCGTTTGACGTTGATACCACGATAAGATGAAAGAGCCTTAAAGCTCTTATATCCTAGCCATGTATACATATATATATACATATATATATATATTTGAAGATTGCGTATTGTTGGGCACGTCCTAACACAGCATATAATGCGATAATAACAATCTTGAAGGGTGAAGAACTTTCAGGTTACTGATATATATATTAGGAGCTCATCATTTTGGACATCGTTGTAGTCGGTATCGTCTGTAAAGTAATATACACAGAGTATGTTATACACAGCGCAAGTTAATTGAAGAGATTGTTAGTTTCATATATAAATACCTGCTTTGTTTGTGATAATGAATTTTTAATTGTTTTTTTTTTTTGTTTTTTTCAATTACAATTAACAACATATTCGCCATCACGCATATATTTTATTTTTTTAGTGGTACGTCCGTTGATGGAAACAAGGGGGTAAACACGTCAGCCCGGCGGGCTAACGAATCTGTACGATACGTCAGTCTCGGCATTTTATACACCTGTAGTATATATAAATACATATGCAACAGAGTGAGGTGATTGAAACTGGAAAATTCAATATATATATATTACGTTGGACGTAGCTCAATTTAATTCACCAATATTCGTACTAACGCGCGGCAAACATCGCATGCGACTATGATTGAATACTTGGATTGCGCAAAGTCAGCATTTTCAAACATTTATAAATATATACATATATATACATAAATATATATGTATGTACATTTATATACATACTAACATCAGAGACTCTGGCGTATCTGTCTTTGAGTGTAGTACGTCGCTCAACAATCAGAAACACTCGTCTCATGTGTCACAGCCACGCTTATTGGTATTGCAAATGTAGGTTTCTATCATTTATGAAGGGCGAAATACTCGTGTCGTTAGGTTGACGCGTGCCGTAAAATCGGCCATCGAGTATTATTGGTGTCTCATATACCATGTTCACCGCACTTACACCCTGTATACTCATCCATACATATGTGTATAAATCCATGATACAAATCACAAACATCAAAGCACAAGTAGTGTATAATGTAATATATATAAAAAAAAAAGAATAGAAAAGAAAACACATATAATTACTCGTGTTATCTCATCTCTGTCGCGTTGCAATTTTTTCTCATGTAATAAACATGAATTATGCTGATTTCATTTAATTATTCAGCTGATGTAGAATTGTATATACATATGCATATTATGTTGGGATGAAATAGTTTGAATTATATATATACATTGTTGTATATAATACAATTCGAGCCTTAATTGTTCAATCGAGTGAATTCAACGGAAAGATAATTCCACAGCAAATATAAAGGCTTCACTTTTCTCACTGGATAGTTAATGTTGAGTGCCCGAGTATAATTGCTCGTTAATACTCGTTTTAGTCGAGGTGCATTGACGGGGTATGAGAGAAATTCACATCTGGCAGTGAAGATGAGCTTAATTTGCACGATATACATAGATATAATAGAGAGAAGGAGAAATAGGAAAGGAGACTGGCTATATATATATATATATATATATATATATAGAGAGAGAGAGAGAGAGAGAGAGAGAGGGAGAACAAAAATGAGGACGACTCTGTACTCGGTGGAGATCTCTTTACACATTATGCATACGTATATATTTACAGCTATATATGTAGAGGTTATATGGCTCAATGCCAATGACATAATCATCTCGCATGATCATGGCAGTGCCAACATAGTCAGGTCATGTATATACTTACACTGTATATAGAATGGTATATGGTGCAATAGATATCAACTGATATGTATACATATATAAGTTTATATGTATATACATATAGTATAGAAGTAAATGCTCCTCTCTCTCCATAGTTCACTCGCTTGCGATCATTGCGCACGAGTCCCTTTCATTTGAGTCAGAGTATCGAGGTGTCAATAGCAGCTGCTACACCACAAAAGCCCTTCATCCCTTGCTTCCACTATACACGCTCTTTCTCGGCCCTTATCTCGTCCCTGCTCTCACAACTTCGTGTATTGCAGCATCACCAATTTCTCTCCACTAAAAATGTAACATAACGTCAGGACAGATAATCAGAAAAATCAATAAATAATATTATTTTATATTTGAAAAAAAAGTTGATCTCAAGATATTTATGATTTAAATAGCATCCGTGTTCGGATGAAGGGTTAAATAAACGCTTAGTCGATGCGGTAATTTTCGAAATATATACCTTTACATATATATATATATATATATGGTTATATAGGTGGAGGAAAAGCGAGCAAGCGCCCTGCTGTTTTTAAGCGTCGCTGACTAATTGGTCATGTCGTGGCCAGGCGTTGAGACACACCTCGCGCCCTCTCTCACTGGGGGTCGGTGAGAGCCGAGTTTTGCGAGAGCAATCGCTCGCGCTTCTCTATATAATCTTCTCTTGTGGCGCACAGTATAACGGGCGATGGCAGCAGTATGGTATATAATATAGCACACGGGGGAGGGTTATAGCGCCGCCGCGCGTGCCATCCCTCTTTTCACCGCATGTCTGTGTCCTTCTCTATTTTTCACCTCTTCTCTCCACCTTCGCCAACAATCCTCTGCGCCATCATCAATTTCTCTCTTGCTCACACTCCCATCCTCTGCTTTCGCTCCATCTCATTCTCTCTATTTCTCTCAACTCTCTGCTTTACTCATAGCTACGCTTTGCTCTCGCACCCTGACTTCGCTGCGAGCTAAACACAGGCGTCGTCTGGAATTCTGTTGAGAGTGTATAAGAGTGAGAGATAGATATAGAGAACCACTACTCCCACTTGTCACTATATATAGTTTATTCTCTCGCTTAGCCAACGTGCAAAGCGACAACCCGTGTTGGTATATACGATAGAGCAAGAGAATTATATACGTGTATGCTATAATCGAGAATGAGAAGAAGAATAATAGTTGGTTTATTTGGTAAAAGCATATATAGAGCTATTTCTCTCTCTATCTTTACCACTCTCGCGCTCTCTTCGTTAAAGGCGTCGGTTAACACTTGGCGATAATAATGTAATATGGCACAGACGGAGAAAACGCGACGAACCGTGAAAGGGACCAACGCCCATGGGGATTATATATATTCATAAGTGCTATATATTTTCTCATATTACTTGTACACTTTTTTTCCGCTGTTTTTTTTTCTTTTTACTTATAGCATTTATGATGTATATGTATATGTGTGTATATATATATATATATATATATTATTTGCACGTGTCAACGTATGTTCACTGAATCTATATCAACTATTAATCATTACAGTCATATGACGATAATGGGCGTGATTGAACGAAACCGACAATGAGATCCAACCCGGCCAAATAGGTCATTTTTGGGTAAGAAAAAAAAAAGCAGAAAAAAAAGAATTGTGGAAGAAAAAAAAAATTTACGTGTAAATAGGGAGCGTATAGACTTGATGCATTGGACCCCCCTGATTTCAATCCTACCCTGGGACTTTCCGTATTTCTGTATAAACTGCTGCATTATACCGCCCACTTATACAGAGTCAAAATCGTTCATTTATTCATTTTTTTTTTCGATTTTATTTATTTATTTTTTTTTTTTTCAACAGACATTTCATCGATGCAATGTGTTGCATTATTGTTGAATCGTATATTGCTCAAGTCATCAGTCATTTTTCTATATATAATATGAAATATAATAGAATGAGAAGGGTCAGGGAGTTATATTGCAACTGGCACGAATAAAAGTGAATATACACTCTTTTCACATGTCAATATATATTTACGAATGACATATGCAATAGATATGTTTATTCCATTTGCATTCTTAAATTTAGAAGGGCCAGCTAACTAAATTCTTATTTACATTATATAATAATATTATAGATCTATAGCTACCCGACTCATTATATATCACAAATGTAATTGTTAATTACCATCGATCATATAAATGAATATTAAAATTGTAATCAAGCAAAAATCTATTATCAAATCAATTGTCAACTTCTCATATTTTAAAATTGTAATAAAATTTGAAAGAAACTCCATTCTAACATCATTTCATGAATTGAAATTCAACCAGATTTCACAGCGAACTCCATATAAAAACACCATTATATGCATATACCAATATAAATATGCATATATGAACTTATGCATACATTACACTGTAAATACAATTTTGTTCAATTGTACGATTGGAATACAATAAAAAGAGTGTATCTATTGCATATATCCTTCCCCATAGCATCGTGATGCAGTGGCTTCGGGTCCCGCAAAAGGCACACTCCAATGTTTGATCAAGCTGTGCAAATATGAACCGAGCACGATGTTATATCAATAAACCTATCCAAATTTATATATATACACATAGAGTGTACGTAACATTACTAGATCTAAAACGTTATATATATTATGAACGAGTATATGTATATATCTAGGGAGACCCGTATACTATACCCGACCCGAAGAGTCCCATGGACAGTCAGCCAGCCGGGCACCCTGTTGGCAAACATTTTAACGGGATTAAAAGACACTTACGAGGGCTAATCTGACCAAACAGTGTGTGGCGACGAGGAAACCTCCCAGTTTGTGTATAGACTCCTATGCACACTGTATATAATCTTAAGTGTCGCTGTCATAAAGTTGTTCGGTTTTTTTTTTAACCGAGATTTATAATGTTACCCACAACAATATCTCTTCTACTAATACGTGAAATATCCAACGATATTTACCATTGATTCCTCGACATAATTGGATTAACTCGATCGTTATTTTTACTTATAATTTGTCTTCTCGTTTTCATGCATCATATACACATCTGCCTAATCGCTTTACATTTATATATATCTATTTTTTTTTTCTTCAACCATAAAAAATATATTCAGTGAGACAAAATACGATTATGAATATATATCGGTCTATTTTGTAGACGCAATTTGTTCTATACATCACCGTTTGGATTTTATTTAGTCTCGCATCATTGGTTATCATACCTAACCTCGTTGGTGTATTGATGGACACTAATGTGCACCAAATATATATATATATTATGGTTGCTCTTCATCCCAGAGCAAACTGCAGATAAAACCATTAATCATTCGCATGTAAGCGAACGACTAATTGTCGCGGGCTCGAGAGCTATATGGTATGAATGCTTGTGTGTGCCAATGTTCCAGTTTGTGTGTGTGTGTGTGTGTGTGTGTATCTGCCGAGGGTTGAAAACGTGTTCTTTTATTGTCACACTCAAACGTAGACAGAGGGAATATCACATTCATATATAAATGTATGAGTATATAAACCTATAACCGGACGTGACTCGTCGATCAATTCACACATATATACGTAACTGAATGCGCTTTTCGTCGCAAATATCGTCAATCGTTAATCAGTCTTCACGCTCTATCACTGCCCAACATTTATATTTTTACAGCGCCCTATAAAGTATACTGCAATAGGGCTAACAAAGAAAAAAAACAAAAAAAAAAAGATTATTTCCCCGAGACATATGATAGCGTTAGTTGATGACGTGCAGAGAATTCCCATAAAATTGGCGAATTATATGGCGTCGTATGGATGACAATTGGAGGACAATAGAGAATCGGGGTCTCTCTCTCTCTCTCTCTCTTCTGATGCGCTACGCGACATAAAAAGCCTCATGGATATATAAAGGTGGCGATGGTGTACGTATATTTTTATATATGTATATAAACTATATACATATAGGTAAGCAGTAGAACTACACAGCCGCCTGCACGAGATTTCGGGGTTGTCAATGTGCGCTCATGACACACGTATATATGTATATTTCATACACATATAATCCATCATTGCACGCTTATTTCCATTTTCCAATGCGCAATCCGGACAATCCGTCATTCTGCAATTTCATTTTGTTACGTTGTCCTCTGTGTATAATTTTTCGAGACGCCTTTTTGACTTGCCTCACACAATATCAACGAATCATCATTTATTCTCGCACATTACAAATAGAATGCATTCACAATTGGAGATGCAATATAGACGTTGTATCACTGACAATGTGACAGAAGAAAAAAACTGAAATTAAAAAAAAAAATACAAATAATTATACAATTTTTATTATAATCAATTAATTGAATAATTATTAAAATTATTTAATGATTGGCGAAAAAGAAAAAAAATATATATATATATATATTCGACCCCCAACCAAGAAAATTTTATTGTTTAATTCTCTTTTGATTCGAACGATTGCACACAATCCACCCCGCGCTAACTGAAAAGTTTGCTCGCTTAATATTATTAAATTTGAGGACAATGGTATGGCTGTGGCACGCGGCATTTAGCTGATTTTCATTTAATTTCACGGAGATTTTTTTAATAATATGATAATAGAGATGAAAAAAGACTCGAGGGATTATAATTTGGTCACGCGGTCTGACTTTTGCATATACCGTAGACACATATATACATACATACTAATTCTCCCACTGATACTCTCATTTTTATCCCCTCTGTTCTTGCTCACTCGTCGCCCCTGTATGCATATACATAAAATTCTATTCTCTATATATCAGTTATATATTTTATTTCATTTAAGACCCGTGTTATGGGTTAGTATAGCTACAAGCCTTCATATGTATCTACATACCTACCTTAATATATATATATTTATTGTATTATATAGGACTTAATGAGCGCCCCATGATATAAACAGCTCTGGTACATATTTCATATACCATAATATATATAAAGAAAAGAGGTGTCACACACTTTCCGTACGGACGTTTCACGGCCTTTTAAAGAATGGGAGTGTTTCACGCTTGGTAAAGCACACGCCAACCGCGCGGCGTTGACAATACCCATAGGCGTGAAAGAGCAAAAAAAAAAAACACAAAATAAAGCATAAATATACATGGCATGTAGTGTGTGCAAGCTAGCAGACAGCCATACAAACCAAGCAAATATATATAGAGACCATAACCAGTTCTCGTTTTTTTTTATTCTCTCGCCTATCACTGTTTCTATGACTCTCCATATTGTCTATACAGTTTGAATTTGTATTTTAATATTTTGTTGCTTAAGGTTATTCATAAGCATTGACCAAAGTCGTTCGTTATCATCGATTTTTATTTTATAACAATATTAATTACATTGAAATTCATATTGGGCATTGTGTATCGAGGCAGTATTGACGATTGTCGTATGAAAAGTAATGAAAGGATGAAGAGGATGAAAAAAAAAAAAAAACATAAATAACGTCTGTAAAATACAGACATACCCGATGATTTCGTATTGAATAAGCGTAAATAAAGCTACAGTGTCCCCTTGCCGTCGTGCGCCTTCTAAAGATGCAACTCAGCGGGTAAAAAAACGATTAGTTTCATAAACGCCTCTACTGTGAACAAAAGAAAAAAAAAAGGCAAAAAGGCTGGTGATGCTTTCGATAACGCACGAGGATAGGAGGACTATTAGCAATGAGAGATGGAGAAAGAGAGAAAGGGTGGCCACGAGAGATACAGAAGAAAAAAAAACAGTAAAAAAAAAAAAAAAAGAGATAGCTAGAACAGACATCAAAAGTATCATTTCTCTGGTCGTCGGGTCACTGGGATATATTTTTCAAAAAATTTTTAACCCGCGCCATATTCTATAATGCTCCAATAGTTAATGCGAGACCATTAGTCAAACGTCCGGGGTTCATGCACACGAAAGAGAAATTTCGATTTTAAATCGCTACATTTATCATGCAAGCAGGCGCATATGACACTATTCTGATTTTATTTTATATATCTCCATCTCTCGGTTTCACTTTTCCATCTCTCATTCTCACATATGTATATATAAACACATACATTATTATATGGTTATCTCCCTTTATTCCATAGATATGTATATATATATATATATATATACACATATACTTATTCAGTCTTTTACACTGCATGTGTTCACATTGAATGTCATAAAACCCCTTTTTGTCCCGTACCTTTCATATATACCTGCGACATACGCAGATAGAATATATCACGTATTTAACAAGGTACATTTCATAATATTATGAAAAATGAAGTGAAAAAAATAAATAAATAAAATTACAATGTAATAACCTCATCTAATTCAATTTGTATTGTAACATTGTCCATTGCTTCACATAATTTCTATCTGAAATTTATATTGCAAAATATAATTTCATTTAAATATATATATATATTTATTTATTTATGATTGCATTCTCCTCAATATCTCCGTGTGCGAGGGAGTTTATATATGGCAAAAGTAATATATACATAGCGAGAGATTCGAGGGTGGAGCGAAATGCGCAACTTCCAATGGCGAAGTCTTTGCTTCAGTTCATATAACCAAACATTCGTATACATATATATATATATATATAATGGAAAACTCCACATACATACGTATATATCTATGGAAAGCCGATTTGCTAATGGATTAATTAACTTTGCAAATGTGGATATATAGAATGTTCGTTGGAGCGAATTTAATAGTTGCGCATATGTCGTCTCGAGAGCGACAACCGCAATCAAGTCTTTATAATTAATCTTCTATTGATGATATCATTTATGAAAATAAATAATAAAAACATATATCAACAGAATCTCATAGATATTAATTGCAAAGCTACATTTATTATTTAATATTATAACTGCAAATAAATGTTACGTGACTGCTTTTTAATAACAAAACTCAATTGGTTCACACTACACCTGTATTTATGCAAAATCGTTCTCGATTCATATCCATATATATATATATATATAATATATTGAAGCATAAATTAACAAACCAACAAGAGATAGAGTGACCGCGCGCACCGAACATTGCGTGCATCGAGCCGGGCAAGAGGGAATATACATACGTACGTATGTGTAAACGCGTGTTTGCCTTGCGTGCTCAACCGAAAATACGATTTATACGATGCAAATTAAATTGTGAACGAGGTATACGTACATTCACTCCCTCTCACTCACATCTCTACAATACCAAATATATAGAACACACATTTTAACGAAATTCACCACATTCATTTCCTTTATATCCTGTATGATAATGTCCAGTCATTCGCGCACATTCTCAGGCGAATTATTATACGAAATCAAAATTTGTCAGTTAAATATCGGTATATATGTTTATATACATAAATATATATTAATGTCTATCACTCACCTTGCACACATATTTTTGTAATAACATTACATGAGTAACTGTATCAATCGCTGTATTCCCCTCAATGTTAAATATTTTTTTTTTTCACTCCAATGTATCTATTTGCAATGAAAAGAAAAAAAAATATATATACATGTATACACATATTATATCGGTATATTTGTCAACATGTTATATTAATACTTATGTACAGCAAAAGAAGGATGGCCTACCTGTCGTGTTACAAAAATCACTAATCCATAAACACGCTATTAATATAAGGTCGTCGATGAATCTCCCCATAATGTTACACATCTGGGGCGTGTTGTGACAGTATTCAGGGGTGTTTGGGGTCTATGCATTTGTATTCAGGCACCGCCTCATTCTATCTCTGTTCTGCTACTCATATACATCCATAGTCTTTTCTTTTCCTCTTTTTTTTTTGTTCATTATTTCTTTTCTATCTCACTGTTTGGCATTTGCTCGTGCGTTTTCACCTCCAAAGAATGAATAACGTCATATCCGAAGCTCTTTGATGAAAAATGGACACGTATACACATTACAATTGAATATGTATGGGCATATCTAGGGGTGGAACAATCATTTTTGACCTGTTAATAGAAATAAAAATCACCTCACGTAACTTCCATTATATGCATTAAAAGTTGACTGAGTGAATTCGGATATATATCAAAGACCAATTATCGCCACTCGATTAGTCAGATTAATATCGATATATAATGTATATATGTATGTATGTATGGATATATATTTTTGTAAACAGACCATGTACAGCAGTTGAATAGAAGGTAAAATCCATGTGCTGCTGTTAAGAACTGTCGAGAGAGTTGAAATGGACGAATGAGTGAGTGAAAAAGAGACGAAGTATAATCTACAAATAAGGGAGACGAAGAGAGCTGTGTGCGGAGAATTTATACGAAATTAGATTAAGCTTCTGTGCTTGAAGGCTGTATAAATGGCCCGCCACCGTCGTGAGACTTCCATTCACAGAGTATACTCCATATTCTGTGATTTTATCGTGAAATTTATTTATGCGCTCTGCTGATTTCTTTCATAAATTTTATTAAATACGTCGGATAAAAATTACATTGGCGTTTTTTATTTTTCATTTTTCCTTCATATTTTTTTGTTTATTTTTTTTTCTCTCTTTGCTATTTTTTTTTTTGCTTTTTCTGAGTACCAGGTTCATTTATATTTATCTCAATAATGCAAAGGATTATGAAACGCAATTTATATTCAAATGTGACGCTAGATATGAGTGTACTAAATTTAATGTCTACACAATGATAATATGAACGGACAAATATAAAAATTTTTCGTTCAATGATCATTTGTATAGCGGATTTATTTCACATGTATTTTAATTTAAATTTAAATATTAAGGCATACTTGCATGCTCATAATGAATGGCAATAACCACGGCAATGCAACAATAATCGTGGTATTGTTTTGGATTTTATTTACCATCAAAATCTTCTATTATTATTATTATTGAGAAACTCGATATATATTTATAGAATCGAGCATGTCAACAATATTGCGATGAGGATAACCGCTTTATGTCACATAACCGTCAATCTTCATCTCCATTCTCCACCATCTTCATGAAAGTTTTGCTCATGTATTAATGAAACAGACTCACAAATGAATTCACCAATTTTCACATAAATTTCTCAATTATACGAGTAACAAATAAACTAACTAATGAATATGTACGACAAATATTTTATAATGAGAATAGTAAATATAAGATCATCAACTTTTGTCAAATAATAATGAGATGCATTGTCGAGAAAACTAATTGAACAATGGCTGCTCTTTTGTTCACGTTTTTTATTGTTCCCATTGTTCTATACGACTTTGTGGTATTAAATATTGAGGCTATTTATGTCTCATATATGAGGCATTAAGTGCTTTCACTAATATTGCATATGATTGTCACACTAATGAATTGTATTATATAAGAAAAATGATTAATTATGACTGATGTTTTAACGGTGAAATGCATGGATATTTGAATGCAAATACAATGGACGAATATAGCGTGTAAATATGGCGACATCTGCAGACAACTTCACAATAAAAATTAATTCTACCATACCGATTAATCAATAATAGAACACGGTGGCTGTTGATCATAAAACATTCTTTATTGCCGATGATAGTTTCAAATGTATTCGTGTATATAAAATAAATATAAGTAGTATATAAATCGGATATAAATCAAGAAAATGGACATTGAACGTCGGTCTAGAGAGTTTTTAATTTCAAATCGGTCGACGTCTATATTAGAAAACAGGAATGGATATGGCAATGATCGATAAAAAATGTGAAAGCGGTAAAGACTTGAAAGGGAAAAGTAATCGGAGTATTTTCCTACAGCGGAATTGTTGACTGTGTGTTAGTATATTCGCATATGCGGATTGGCTATTTTGAAAAAAATATTTGATGGAAGTAGAAACGTACCGAAGATAGCCGAAGGCCTCATTCGCTGAGGCGACTATATTCCAAGTACATATAATACATATATATATGTATATATATACATTGTGCACAACTAACACGTAACGTAAATACATACATATTGGGTACTATACTTTTTAAGTATCTATAGCTAATATCTACATAGAAATGTACAATAAATGAAGTATAAATGTTTGATTGTCCAGTGAGTAAGACAGTAATAAAATAGAGAATAGTGTAATAAGAAAAACATTACGTTAGCGAGGTTAAGTCCACTGGATCCCGAATAATTTTGGGTATAGTGTGGAAAAAATGGCCACGATGAAAGGTCTGGGACGTAATATCCCTTACCTGCGCCAACAATTTGCAGCTTTACTTGGTAACACAAGTACAAGTGTTAAATTCATATGTATTGTTGTATTATTGTCGTATTGTCTCAGCCATAGCAGTATACTAATTCATGAACAGATGACAATGGTGATGAGTGTCACACCGGGTTATATATTACCACCATCGCTCTGGGTATGGACAGCATTTACATTTTGCTTTTTGGAGATTCATTTTTGGGAAGTGTGTGTTAATATTGTGACAGTGGGCCTTTGTGGAAAACTTATTGAACCATTATGGGGCGCCATGGAAATGATGACATTTTTCGCAATTGTTAATATCCTTGTTGGTGTATTGTCAGCTTTATTTTATTTATTTCTATATATGTGCTCTGGGGATACAGATCTTCTATTTCATATACATATCCATGGATTGTGGGGTTATATTGCTGGTAAAATTATTTTTTATTGTCTCTATAATTATTGTCATTGAACTTTTTATTGTTGTCAATTGTAAATTAATATGGATATATTTCGTTTTTGTTTTATTGCAGGTGTGTGCGTTGCTGTAAAACAAATAATGCCCGATCACATATTACTCAAAACGGCAATTGGAAAAATTACCAACAGAAACATTCCATTAACGATGTGGATTTTCAGTTTATTATTTTGGATTGTTGGATTATTGGAGGGCACACAGCCGACAATGTTTTTTAATGGTGTTATTGTGTCATGGATTTATCTGCGATTTTATCAGCGACATACCAATGGAACGCGGGGTGATATGGCTGATAATTTTACCTTCGCCAGGTCAGTATAAATATTATCTATTTAATTATTGAATGTATAGTTATTTACAATAAATACATTTTTGCTTCAGCTTCTTTCCAAATGTATTGCAGCCACCTATAGCAGTAGTTAGCAATACAATACATGGATTCTTTGTACGTATTGGCTTGTGCCGAAAAGTTGTCAGACGATTTGATATGTCTAATGCGCCACCAGGTCTAGTTATCAACTTGCCTGGAATTGATCCGCAAGATAGTGAAAGACGACGGTATGTATTGTCCAAAACGATAAATTTATTGTGAGAGTATTTTTACTAGTGAAATATTCGGGTCAAATATTGAATTATTACTTGCAGACAAATTGCGTTGAAAGCTCTGAGTGAGCGTTTGAGTAAAGATCACGCGAGACCATGGCAACACGACAGAAGTAAAAAACATTCACCAGTTTCAAATGCTGTTTCAATATCAATTCCAGAGTCAGCCACTCCAAAACCACTTGTATCTCCGTTGATTCCACAATTGAATGCGAATATACACAGTCAGACATCAATGAATACGTGATTATTGGATAAATTTATTGTAGAGTAATACGAAAAGTTAATATGTTTGCAAAATTACATGAAATCCTTGATGAAAACTATACATTGTCTTGGTAAACGTCTCTTCAATGTTGAAAATCGAATATCAAAGACTGTTATGTTTTTCTTTTGCATTGATTGAAATGAAATGGGTAATGTTTTTACCGATATAAATATTATATATGGCAGTTATGAAAAATTTCAATCTTATATAGGGCAATCCCGTTTTGCCAATTGTCATCATTGCGAGTTATATAATACTAAAATTTAAAAGAGATAAAACAAACAAAACTATGTTGATAAATAAACTCATAACAGTCAATTTTTATATTTTGCGAATGGGAATGTTATTGATTAATTTTTTTAATTATATTGCAATGTTCATATACTAATTGGACTTCGGTATTGGACAAGTAAATATTAACTGAATGTCTTTTCTTTCCACTCGTGAAAAAACAAAGCATTATTTACAAAAATTGCATTTAAAATTTTTAACAAACAAAAATATGAATATTTTTGTTAATAACGCATATATTGTAAATATTGAAATGTTGAAAAAGGTAACGAATTATTATTTCAACTTGTTTCTTGCAATGATTAATGGGATGTAAATATAGTTATATCAATATATGTTTTTATTCTGTAAAAATAGACAAAATCATCTTTATAGATATTATATATGTCCCGCTGTTGTACATACATAATTTAACTCCGTCTTCCGACAATATTTGACATTGTATATTTTGATTCATTGTGAGAAAAACAAAATGGAATATGTGTAAGTGCGAGTTAAAAGTAAAGCATTGTCGAGTACTGATTAAGATCGAATTTGGGGCACAATAGAATAAAGAATATGTGCTTTTGTTGGGCTATATTATTTTTTATGTTACATTCATAAATTTCAAAACAATAAAAAAGTATATCAATTAAATGTTTTTTTTTCAATACAAAAATATTCAATGTTCGGAAATTTAATTTAATTTATCGTTTTCACAATTGCGCTAATATGCTTTATTCAAATAATTATCCGTTAATTTATGTTTATTAACTATCACTTTTGTCGTTCATATGCGCACACTGTGATAATATTAAGGAGTTAATAAAGAGACTTAATAACATGTTTAAAAAAGATATTTATTGTTGTGTACAATTCATTTTATCCATGGACACGTGTATTTGTTTAATTTGTATAATATACATATACGTATATATATTATACATAGAAACTGCGAAATAACAATGATTGCAAGCCGGAAGAACACACTGGATAGAAATAAAACCACTTGAAATTATTATTCAATTTACAAACGTAAATAATTTTTTTCTTATTCACCACACAATCACTTTTGACAAAAATTCCATGTTCATTATTAATACCATATACACAGTGGTAATTAATTTCATCTGTAGAATTGCTGTTGATGTTGAGACCATTGTGTTTGAGGTGTTGGAACCTGTTGTTGAGAAGAATATTGGCCCTGATCTTGCATGTAGCCGTTTGGGGATGGACGAATTGTTGGTGGCCCCGATGACACATACTGTTGCTGCTGCTGCTGCTGCTGTTGTTGTTGTTGTGATGTTACTGATGGATACGATATCTGGCTGGTATGTTGCGCTGCAGAATAATAATTTTGAGCTTGTGATACGGGCGGTGGTACATTGTAACCACCATAATTAACTTGGGTTGGCGGTGGCGGATAATAATGATGGTTCTGCTGTGAATGCATATCATGTTGCGTTATTGATGTATCTTGAATTGGAACTGTTATAAGATTTGTTCGCATTGGCGCATTGGTCGGTGGTGGAACTGAATTTTGTGAATAACTTTGCATTGTCATCATTTGCTGTGGTCTGTGGGGTTGACGATGATCCACGGGTGATTGGTTCACCATTGAATTGACTCTTGGATCATTTCCCATAA
Organism: Galerucella tenella; assembly: GCA_910591685.1. NCBI lineage: Eukaryota > Metazoa > Arthropoda > Insecta > Coleoptera > Chrysomelidae > Galerucella > Galerucella tenella. The sequence goes on along the minus strand of CAJUYH010001985.1, from coordinate 4,608 downwards.
TAGGTTGAACCATGTGCGACGGTATTTGCTTTATACGTACGGCTTGCATTGATACAGGCGCTACTTTTCCCATTTGTGTATCGAGCTCGGGTTTTGAATGAGCATATTGTGGTGGATCGACTTGCATTCCTTGTGCGGGTTGCGGAGGAACCGATATATGTCGATGATTTATGTGAGCCTATAAAATAATAAAATTCGAAATAAATAAAATATTTCCAAAACTATTCAAATTGAATTTGACGATTCATAAATGTTTCATTACTTGTAAATCACGTTGACTGAGATATGTGCGTCTGCAGCCGGCGTTTCCATATCTTGTACCGCCATGTGTGCACATAAATACAGTACCAAGTCCAGTTTGCTCTACTCTTGACACTTTTTCCATACAACGTGGACACACTTTGTCTTCACGTTTACCACAAGACAAACAAAATACATGTTTGCACGGTATCTAAATAATAAATAAACAAGAAATTAGATAAATAAATAAACAATCAGTATATGAAAACAATTTAATTTTATAAAGCACGTTACCATTCTGCCATAAATAAGTATTGGTTTGAGACATTTGTCACAGCAGTGAATCATTGGATTGAGAACCTTTTCACCAATAAGATTGACACGGTGATCCCATCTTAAACGCAACATTGGCTCTGGCGGTCCACGATTAATTGTTGTAAACGTAGGTGCTTCCAATTGGGATATATCTGCCTCCAAATCAAATTGATGCTCTGTTGTTGGTGGTGGTGGTGGTAGTGGTGGTGGTGGCTCTTGTTGTATTTCAGTTGATGCTGGACGTTCTGAGTTTGTTGTCTCACTTGTTTCCATTTGATTTTCATCGATGGCCGGAGTGTCATCCTCTTCATCACTCTCTATTATCTTTATCAATAAAAACATATGATGTGTACTGGGTTATTAAATTGATTGACATAAAATCTATGAGCTAAATGAAAGATTCCTAATAACCTTTACAGCTTTTTTTACACGTCCTCGAGTTCGTCCGCGGCCTCTTCCGCGCGCTCGTCCACGTGCTCTACCTCTCATTCTTTTTCCGCCATCATCATCCATTACTTATTTATGTATATGCTATTAAATATCGAGAGAATAACACACGACTGTTCAGTATTCAATGTTCAACATTGTTGGCATATGACGGTTACACATATAAAACTTTGAGGCTATGTACGTTGTGTCAAAAGTCAAGATGTATACATCTTTTAATGTATAATTATTTAATACAATATTATAAATGTAAAATTGTTATTCATTAATCTATTTAAAATGTAATTGCACAACATGAAAACAGAAATGAATACTGATTATAATTGTGAGTCTATTAGTGAACATAAACTGATCATCACAAAGATTCAACAAATAATGATAATATTATGGGGACATTCAGTGCGACAATATCCAAACAATATTCATTTTTCATTCGCTACTTTAGGGCAAAAAATTGACCAATGTATAGATGAGAATTGTTGCCGCGACAGACGAGACTGAATTTTTATTGGCTGTTGCCATGGTAATATATCAGGATAGTGTTGTATTCCCGTAAGAGTGAAAATCCCTAGATGAATACATATATATATATTATATACATAAGCGGCTGCGATTCGACTCAACAAACGGAAACAATACATAGTCGATTATTACCGACGCTATTTATGATTAATCTATCAACAATTAGCGTAAGGGTGTGAATTGAAATATCATTTAGTCATTATTGTTGTATAATTCAGTAAAAATAAAAGAGAGTTGATAATAATATGTCGTGTTGCAATGGAGAAGATGATGAGGAGCAACAACCTGAGCCTACTAGAGTTCGTGGATGCACTGATATCTTCTGGTTATGTCTTTTTATCAGTTTTTGGTTTCTCATGGTGAGTTTTCCCATACATTTATCAATTGAATTCATTATTGGTAATTATGCAAATTAATTTTTTTTTAATTGTATTATTGTACGATTTAACTATTGACAGATCATGATTGCCGCATTTGCTTTTGTGTATGGCAACCCTTTGAGATTGATAAATGGATATGACAGCTTTGGCAATACATGTGGTATGAAAGTTAATACTAAATTTGGGCGTATGGAGTTATCCGGTCAAGATACAAGTGCCAAACCGTGAGTATTTTGTATTTTTTTTTTATTAATCCTCTATTTTTATTATACAATTTAATAAAATATTCAATTCAAATAATTTATTTTAGATTCCTATTTTTTTTGGATATGAAAGATATTAAGCAGTCATTGAAAATATGTGTTAAAAAATGTCCAGATCGTACGATGAATACCATGAATGATGTATGTAAGTTTTATAAAGACACAGGTTCTCAATTGTGCCATGATAGTCCACATGGTGGGTTTAGTGCGTGCAGCAACGGTAATAGCATGAACAAGACTGGTTACTGTCCTCGGTTACCCGTTTATGAGAGTACACCAATATTAAATCGTTGTGTGCCAAAACCAATCAAAGATGTTACGACAAATCTCGTTTATAATTTATACAGTATATTGAATTCGTGGGACATTCTTGAACAAATTCTTGGCGATTTATACAGAACATGGCGTGAAATTCTTGTATTATCATTTCTCGCTTTTGGTATGTGCATTTATTATTTCATTTTTGTCAACATATATTTCAAATATTAATGATTATTGTTTCTTCACAGTGTTGTCGTTGTTTATGATTGCTATATTTCATCTGCTTGCAAGCATTGTTACGTGGATTGTTATGATTCTTGTCAGCGCGGCATGTATTGGTATGTATTTGATATATTATCTCATGTGTATTGCATAATTTTTATTTGTATACTTGAAATTAATATTATTAAATGAATATTTTTGGTATAGCTGGCACTGGTTTATTATGGTGGACATATATAGGAATAAAGAAAACATTGGATGCAACCGATTCTTCTGAATTGTTAGAAGAGTCCGTTAGAAATGAACGAGCATTTCTTGCGTTTGCAATCGTTGCAACAATTATCACTGTAATATTACTATTTCTTGTGTGTATATTGCGACGGCGAATAAGTTTTATGACGGCCTTATTTAAAGAGAGTGCTAAATGCCTTGCAGAATTACCAGGATTATTTTTCCAACCAATACTTACATTTTTAGCACTTGTAGCATTTTACGCGTTCGCCCTTACCGTTGTACTGTGTCTTGCAACAGCGGGTAAGCAATATTCATAAACAGTTCATATTTATAATACTTGAATCATTCATTTATTCACATTTTTTTTAGATCATACTGGAACCAAGTCTGTTCATATGTTAAACTCATCTGGAAATATTCAACTGATGAGTCCCGCGATTCAACGTAGCCCAGTAATGGAGCAAAAACCTTTGAATTTATCCGTTAATGAAATTAATAGTAAATATTTTTAATCCTGAATATATTCAATATGTCTCCAACATCGATATATAATTGCGATAATTTTTTAGAACTCACTCTCGTTGAATATGTCGACGCAACTTGGGTAAAATACATGTGGTGGGTATATATTATTGCATTGATTTGGGTATCTGAATTTATAACTGCGTGTCAAGATTTAGTAATTGCCGGAGCTGTTGCACATTGGTATTTCAGGTATATTCATTGTTTATACAATGTAATTTGAATCATCCTATTATTTACATTAATTTTATTTATTACAATTTTAGAGGTAAGGACGCTAATGCGTCGCCGGTATGTTCGGCAATTGGAAAGTTAGTCAGCTATCATTTGGGTTCGGTCGCGTGTGGTTCGCTGTTAATAACCATTTTCAAACTGCCACGTTTGATTTTATCATACATACACTATAAGTGAGTCATAAAAATACTTTTCATATTCAATAAAAAAAGAAGGAGGAATTAAATATTTATAATTATAATTATAATTTCTTTTGTTTTGAAATGCAGATTCGAGAAGACAAAGGAAACATCACCATGTGCACAATGTGGATTGAAATGTTGTATTTGTTGTTTTTTCTGTTTGGAACGATTTATACGGTATATGAATCACAATGCCTATACGGTTGTTGCCATTGAGGGAACGAATTTTTGTAACGCCGCTAAAATTGTACGATTCAAGGATATAATTAATAATATTATCTATAATTAGTATAATATATAGTTAAACTAACTTTTATTACAGGCATTCAGAACAATTGTTAGCAACGCTGTGCAGCTAGCAGTGATCAATAGTATCGGTGATTTCATATTGTTCCTGGGGAAAATATTTGTGACAGCGGCAACGGGAAGTATTGCATTATTATTTATGCGCCAAGATCCAAAATTGCATTTTTATGCTGCGCCAATATTTATTGTATGTGTTTTTGCATTCTTCATTGCGCATTGTGTGATATCACTTTATGAAACAGTGATTGATACACTATTCCTTTGCATATGTGAGGATAAAAATTTGAATGGTGACAATGGTAAGTGGCGTGAATCCGGTCTGGCACAAATCGGTACGAATAATACGAGCGCGAATGGCCAACACGAATTAGAGCCTATGAATCAGTAAAGAGTTTTTAAATATTTTAATCTACTCGCAGATATCTTGTTTATATACAAATATATATATATATATACATATATATATATATATATATATAT
>CAJUYH010001984.1:0-43728 GCA_910591685.1 Galerucella tenella | reverse complement strand
CTACTATTAAATTATTTCCAATTAGTAATGAATCACCCTGTACATAAAAGCCAATACCTCAAATTCTGACCTAACAATTTCTCGTAGCAATTTCCACTAAAATTGAGATTAATATTTGAAAATAGCCGCAAATCAAATTTGGTAGTGTAACATTTCTCACGCCTATCATCGCTATATATGTTATAATGTAGCCACCGCACAAATCAAATTACTCTCGAAATATTTCACGTCTTTGAAGTATTCTAAGAGGCGAAAGGGGCCAAAAGTGGATTTCCCCAAACACGACTTTTATCGCATTATCTGTCGCCTGGAGTTGCATCCACCCATAATGGGGAAATTTCATAGAATTTATTTGATGTGGTTAAACATCGCTTGAATTAATTCCGATGGAGATGTATAGGGGGCGTTGTCGGAGCAGAATCAGTAGATATACATATAAAAATTCATGAGATGGGAAATAAAACCCATTTAAATAATGAGAGTAGTCATCAGATGAGAGTATTATAATGGTTATATTATTTTTTATTATGTTTTGAGTCACTTGGATGATAAATTCTTTGCTACAATTGTGGAAAAATTATTTTTTCCACTACTAGCTGTAAAGTTGACAATTATTGCTTTTTCTAGCCAACTGAGAAGTTGAATTTTTTTATTGGTGGTTGATATATTTTGAGAATCCAGGAATAATTTTGTATACCTTTAAATTTCGCGCTCAACCAAAAATGACTGATGACGTTCATAATATATGTACCGAAAACAGACAGTATACTTGTCAGTCAGACGACGAGGTAAACGCTTCTCGTGGTGCGTTTGTGAACGCTGTGGTGTATAAGTATAACTCTTACACCCATTGTATTGTGAACGAAATAATGCTGTAATTTGTTTTTCTTAAATTGCGCATGTGTTCAAAGTAAAAAAAACACGTTTTGTAAAATTTTTGGATGGGTCGTATAATTGGTTTCGTTAATTCGTTGCCTTGATATTGGTTATTATAAACTATAGGAATAATGGTATTTTATTGCTTTGTGTTTAAATTGTAATAGTAACAATGAAGAGGTTCATATGCAACGTTTTCCCATCAAAGATCCTTTGGTAAATAATATTTTAGCATTGAAATAGTGTATAGTGTCAATTATTTTTAATTTTCCTCCTAAATTTGGCTAGTAGTGGAAAAAATTGTATATACTCCACAATGGTGGGCATTTATAAGCCTCGCACCTTATTCCGCTCGGTCAATAATAATAGTCTTCACCACCTTGGCTTTTAAAACAGTAGTAACTGCTGACAACGTAAGAGTTACAATTCTAGGTTGAAGTATTTTATGATTTAGAGGATCTTATAGAACGCATTCGTGAAACATGTCTTAGCGATACACCAGCTATGATTCAGATGGGGCCCTCACAACAACACTTTAAACACATTTTGCAGTTTGCAAGGACTCTGTAGGAAATAATTTTGAACACTTGCTGTAATTTTTTGTTCGTTTTTTGAATTGCATCAGAAGTATTTTAATTGAAATTCACACTTCATGAAATATTGATGCTTTTGTTATTATTAACCTTACTAAAGCACCAAATATGACCGACGTAGAAATTGTTACGTGTTTATTTTGCAATTTACCTCAACAAGTATTACACAGGATTAGGGTTCATTAAATTGTTTGAGTATACTATGAAATCAACCAAGAAAAAGCAAATACGTTTATTACCAACAACTTGTTCCATAATTTTTGTCAATATTTATTAGATATATTTTCAAATACTCTGCAGGTCTTGGTTTCCCCATCCAGCTTCACCACCTGAAAATAAAAGGAAATATATATATATATATATATATATATATATATATATATATATATTGCTGTGGTATCTATAATGAGCAGCAAACAACCTATAATATGTATAACATAAATGTATCTATACCATTATTTATGGTAAATAGTTTAAGACATTTCACATTAATTGAATTTTATAGATAAAATTAATGATAAGGAAGTATTAGATAAAAAGGAAAGTGATTTTTTAGAACTTCTATATAAAGTTTTTAGCATAAAATAGTTGTACAATTTAGATTTTAGAGGGTGAAAATACCAATTTAAATGAAATTTAATTTGAAATATGTCAAAATATCCTTCAAAAGTGACTGTTGTCATAGATATTCACAAGTTTTCAACAATTTAGTCTGAATTTGTCACTGATATAGGAAGCATCAAATCGTTTTCGCTCCGTCTGACAGAAAGACTACGAAGGTTAGAAAAAGCTGTCAGAGGTGACAATAATAAAAGTCAGTATTAAATTTTAATAAAAACAACGAAGTTTGAAAAAAATTAATGTCAGACTCACACATTTAAATTGGCATTTTCAAAGTAAAAAGAAAAACCAGAAGTATTAATCAATTAGTCCATTTATGGCAGTTGGTAAAGACAAAAACATAGTAAATCTTGCATGTATTGATGGTTAAAATATAAATAGGATCCCGAAGGAGAAATACCGTAGTGATTTGCTATGATCTCCAATAAATCATAGGTTCAAGCTATAATCCAGTTGAAGAAGGTAATATTTTATCTGAATAACAATCTAAAAGTGAATAAATATTTACGTCATTTGATGAAAAAAAAGAACGTTATTTGCTAAATTTGAAGTTTTCATTGGAAGAAATATATTCAATTCAATTTAATAAAATTTGAAGCAACACTTAACTTGATAATTCTTGCAAAATTAATATTAACGTGAATAATCTTAGTGACATTAAATTTAGTTTTCTAAATATTTATTATCCGTGGTAGGTACATGTGTAATTTGAATTGTAGCTCTAGGCAAGGTTGTGTTTGACGTGTGTCAATATTATTGATAGATAGTTCTGATAAATTCACAGCACACGATAAATTACTTTCTGATATTCTTTTGGTTTTTGGACAGAGATAACGTGTAAGTATCAGTTCTATGGTTAAACTTTTTCGTATTGTTTTTGTTGATACTTACACGGAATTACTCTATAGCTTAAAGTTTATTTAGTATTTCTATGGTTTAATTTTCTATATAGAGGGTAGAATGTTGTAGTTTTCAATGACTTATTTTATTGTTATTTAAATTTATCGATTATATAAAAATAAATAAAAGATATAGTTGCGTCCAAACATTTTTTTTAAGTTCTCTCAGAGTAGAAGATACCCTGTGAAATACAGTAATATTTCAAGTTTCGGCCCTGAGATAAAAAAAATTATAAAGCTAAATAATACTAAGGATTATTATAATTTTTCACAATTTAAAATCGATGCGTTTCGTGCATCTGGCGCCCAATATCAAGAACCATAGGTACAAAAAAAATTTCATTTTAATCAGATACATTGCAAAGTTATAGCCGCGGTTGTATGTTGAAAGGTTTGGAGTGTTTCAACACATACCACAGCAATATATATAATTCTCAATTGAACAAAACCTTATTTTAATTTCAACATAAATCACCTTATTTTTATACAAACAGTCTTATAAAACTTACAAAATATAAACAGAACCAAAAAGTGTCAGAAATCAATCAGCTGTCAGAAATATCTTCTTTTATTTCCTTCACAACCTTGACCTTAGTAAATACAGTCATTATCAACACTCTTCAAGGTTAAACACCGGCATCAGGCCAGAGGTCATAGAAAAAAAAGGGTTTTTTTTTGGTAAAAGGCAATTTTGTTCGAGAAAAGCGTGCTACGCCTTTGGCGTATTTGAAATCAGAAATCTTTGGGAAAATATTAAATAGAGTTCCAGTCTGAGGTACAGAATCACTTACTAAGTGGATATATTATCTATTTTTGTAGCCCAAAGAATTTCGGTTATAATATCCTTCGTTTGAAGCCACATTAAAGGCCACATGCCAACCTAGGTGAGTTACCATGCTGATCTGTGATCCAACCTATCTATTGTATGAGATAAACACTTCAACAAAACTTATTGTTTTAGGCCTTCATAAGAGAGCCCTCATAAGGATCTCCATAAACCTATTCTTCAACACAATTGCAATAATATTCCTAAGGAATAGCTTAAATTATAGTTGGAACTTTTGCTAAATACCTAACTAAGTATATACATACCTGATTGATCATCATTTTAGTTTGATAGCTCAATTCGTTACTTCCTCTGGATATCGTTTTGACTACCAACCCCAAGTGGTGAAGGTTTGGGGAAATTTCCCTGTAGAAAGATCACAGGGACAGCAGCTAAGTTTCTTTAGACATAATTATCTCACTCCCAGATCAAGTCTTAATGTAAGTCTTATGCATATATGCACAAGGTACCTAACTCACTTGGCACTATAGTAACGCAGTGAGTACACTACAGTACCTTCCTGATTTTGGAAATTTAATATATACTTTTGATTGAATCAAGAATATCTAAGTTATTTATAGAGACCGAATTCATCCCTGAGAACAATTCCCATCATTATATAGTATATTGCACTAATTTCATTTCATAATAATAGAACAAAATCTAAGTTGCACCTACCTGTCGAAGTTTTAAATTGGTGAACCCTTGCACTAACTTTGTTGCTTGGTAACAATATTTTTTTTAAGTGACAAAATGAAGAAATCAGAGACCTTCTGAAACAGCAACCAATGTTAACGAAGATTGAAAACAAGCAATTGAACTGGTATAGACACATTACACATTGTAATAATGAACGAAAACAGGATAGTTAGGGTTAGAAAAAGAAGGAAAGGAAGACCAAGGAAAATATGTATGGGGAGGATACAGGAAATCGGAGAGAAAATATTGAAATCAATGAAAAAGATGAGAGGACTGGGCATAAACAGAAAAGACTGGAAGAAATGGGTAATGAAGGGATGATAATCCGTCGCTGAACGGCATAAGGGTTAGGTTAGGTTTAGAGAAAAAATAAGAAGAATAAATACTGCACAAGAAAATATACGATTATTCTTTGTATTGTTTACTGGTCCGAATTGGAAGATTTTTGAATAAAATATTTGAGAATTTTTTGGTTTCTTGTGCTGTGAGTAGATTTTAAAAAATGAAAGTTTGCCATTCTAGCCAACCTTACTTTTTTGACATCCACTCACTGCACACTCAATTAAATAATGAACCCTATTAGCCAATAGAGTCACAGAATCAATTTTTTGATGCCAACTTCTCACCTTCTTTTTTTCTCGAAAACTGTCAATTTGTGGAAGGAACGCAAATTTACATAGTTAGATCTAATCCTTTTGTCGAGTTTTGGGAATATGGTAGAAAAGTAGCTGCAGCTGTTGAAACAAACAACAAAACAGCTTGGTACAAATAAAATTTTCCATTAAATTCCTATTGGATAATATATCCATTGTGTATCTCTTATCTCCTCTTCAACACTTCCAACTTAACCCCGACACGGAATAACAAAACTCATAACACAATATATTCGACATAATCGTCCAGAATTATTCGATACTGAGGAGTGTATTCACAGTAAACAATATTGTTTTCCGCAAATCGCTGGGAAATTTTGACATTCCTGTCAAAAAGTCAGGACTTCCTTACTGTAAGGAAATGATATTTCCGTACAGTTGTTAGTGTTCTACATAAATGATTGAAAACACATTGCTTATAAGGAATTAATTTATATTTTGAAAACATCAAGTCATTGCTGAATGCATTTTTAAGATCAATTTGTTATATTTACAGTAATTTGACAGTTAGTACAATTATTGAACATTGGAGGAACACTCTTAGAACTATGAGAAACATTTTGGACAACATGCAGGGTGGTAGGGTCATTTTGTTGAATATTTTGTACTGTGAAAATTTTATTTGCCACCTCAACCTTATTGTTAAGCGATTCTTCGATATATCCTTCAGCAACGTTTGATGACTTCCATCCGCCATGCCTCTTTAAACTAGTTATGTCGGCACCAGAGTCAACCAATATTGTTGCAGAAGACCGACGAAAGCAGTGACCAGTATATTCTGTCGGATTTACCAAGTTCAAATAAGTAGCAACTATTTTGGGCATTTTTCTAAATTGATGAATTCCTACCACTTGTCTACAACCCTTTCCGCTTTGATATTTAAAGAAAAATCGGTCACTGTTCATATTTTCTGGTCTTAACGAAACATACTTTCGATAAACATTCAAGTAGATCTGATTAATTACAAATGATCTTGGTTTGTTGGTTTTCGAATCAGGTATGCTGATTAAAAGCTTAGATTCTAAGTCTTCTATATCGTGTACAGTCATTCGGACTAACTCATCCATTCTACAGGCCCCAGAAATACCAAATATTACAGCCACCTAAAAAATAAATAAAGCTATAATCTAAATAGAAATTAAAACCTTGTAAATTACCTTAATCATTAAATTTTCTTTATCTGGAGCTTCCTGGATAAATTTATCAATTTCTTCCTTCGTTAAAATCTTATATTTCTTTGCCCTATAACCTTGAGCTTGCCGTTTCAATAAAGAACGAAGTTTTGAGTATGTAGATATATCTACATTGTGTTTAAGTGCAAGGGTTGACTTCAGCATTGAATAATTGGCCCATAATGTTGAAGATTTCATCTTTAAACAAAGGTCTAGGAAGTATGCCATTACAACATTTTCTGAGAAAGAACTCGTATTTTTACTCATGCGATAATCCATAAAACGTCTGTATGCATTTTCGTACTTTTCTCTTGATTTCTTTGGCAATAATTCTAATGAAGCAGTATTCACTGCCTCAACCAGCTCTGGAGGAGTCCCAGGAATGGAAATTTCATCATCACTTATCATTTTACTTTCGAGAACACCAGCAATTAAATTTATAAGCGTCAAGTTTGACAATTCAACCTCAATACGTTTCCATAGTAACCCAAGTAATTTTATTAGGAATTTCAAAGCACCATTTATTTGGGAATAAAATTATCGCGTTTTTTTTAAATCAATCAATATCTGTCGAATTTTAAACGATTTGCGGAAAAATAGTATGTTTACCTCGTAGGAAAAGCCACATTCCTGGACTCTGTCACAGTCGTCCAGGAATGTTAAGCTTTTCCTACCCGGTAAACAATGTACTATTGATAAACAAGTCGTATGAATTGTTTCAAAATTTTCCTCATATCAATGTACTTGGAGGTCACGGCTGACTACGTCCATAAGCCCGACTTCGTAAATATTCCAGAGCTGCAAACTCAAGATTTTCCAGAGTCAATTGTATATACAGGTTCGGCAAATATTTATCTTCCGTGTTTAGAATCTCATACAGGGTTCATAGCCATTTTACAAAATAAAATTCCCTGACTTTTCCAGGTTTTCCTTGACCAACAATTTTTTTTCCAGATCACTAGGTATCCACTAAAAAAGTAAGTCTGTGGCAATTGAAATTCTTTCTAAGCTTACCCCCTCATCCCCACACACTCACACTAAAAAAGTTATTTTCATTCAAACTCATAGTTCACAGGGAAGAAGCATACGTTTGAAGAAACCAATACATGTCTCATTTTTATTAACAAAATTTAAACAAAGAATCTGAAAGGAATAAAAACACAAAAATAAAAACAAATGAAAAAATATAACTTGAAAACAAACAATTATAAAACTCTTCAGAACAAAAAACCCCAAATTCGCATCACAAAATCTGCAGGGTAACAACAAATTATTCCCTGCAGATTGGCCAATACATTAGAAAAATTAGGTAACGATAGTACTTAACGTTTGTCTTAGCAGGTCATTAATTTCAGTGTTTATTAAAGACAAACTAGTATTTGATTCGTTTTCGATTTTTCTCTTTTTAATTTCCAAATTATAGATTTTATTCTCAGCTTCCCTTTTTCTCTTTTTAACCAAATTATTTTTGATTGAATTTTTATTTTATTTTCCGAGAAAGTCTATATGTTCTGTGAGTCATTTTTATTGTAGTCGTAGTTTTTAGCTCCACCTAAAAAATGTTCATCAGATGCAAGTTTTTAAATTGACAAAAACTTTTTTCTGCTTACCTACTCGTTATTATGTTTATCGTAAAAGTATTGAATTAATTTATTTGCAGTTTGTGCAGAATCCTTGAATATTCTTGGGTCAAAACTTCTTTCTCCTCCATGGAACTCCCACTAACTCTAGACTCGGTCCCCTTCTCTGAAAAGGGGAATACGACATTGGTCACTCACAGATTGCCTATACGGAACATAATTATTTGCAGAATCTGTATATTCTTCCAATAGTATGAGTATGCTTGAGATTTTGTTTAGCCAACATTTTTTGCCACAATCTAGTCTAAGGACAATCAATAAAATTTAATCTGAAATGTTTTCTTATCCTCTATGTTTCTGCAGTACACTACACTCGTAAGGTTTGGTCCTCTTCAGACTATTTAGTCCAAGTTTTAATAAAAAAACGGGGATACGATTGACAAATTTCCCACATACAGGTTATATCATGAAATATTGATAATTACAAGTTTTTAACGTGGAAGCTACATGACAATATGTTTACTTTCACTAATGAAATCTGGTTTATCCAAGTAACACAGGAAATCCATTAGTTTGCGCATTAAAAAACTTTGTTACGGGTTTCAATAAAAGGTCCTATTTAATCCCAAATTATCCACGAGGGATTCAAGTCGTTAAAATTTGTTAAAATTTACCAAGACCCTTTTTCAACACTACACTTCTACTCGTATATAGTTAAAATAATACCCTTCTTGGTGTGCGTCATCGATTGTGACGTATATCCGGGTTTTCGGCATGTCGTTTATTTTATTTGCTATTTTGACATATGGCTAACCTTAAATTTGATAAATAAGATCATCAGGATTGTATTTAGCCAAATTCGAAAAGGCTATGCAATTAATAATTACCAGCTTCTTTTTCTAACTGAAAATACTTGAGAACTTTCAAAATACTGATGTTTTTCCGTGTATTCATGCATATTTTTGTATTATTCATATGAATAAAACAATAAGATTAATATTCACTTCTCATAAAAATAATATTTGACCGTAAGCAACAAAGTACACACCTGACAAGAAGTGTCAGTGTGACAGCAGAAAAAGTCGTAAGACACATTGCCGCTACGAAAGTTACGCTTTCATAGTATTTCAACCTCGCGATTGATAGGTTGCGCTGGCGCGTAATCTAAACATCAACCAATCAAAGATTAGGGTTAACGTTTGTAAAACATTCAAACGGTTCATTATTGAGATATTTTTATTAGGATTAATCACAGACCTGCCTTTTTTTCCATTTCTTCCTACGTAATGTGATAGAAGGAGATTAACAATCGATGACGCACACCAAGAAGGGTATTATTTCAACTATACCATTAAATTGTTTAGATTAACAAGGTTTTTTTAAATTACGCCGAGTTACTAGTCAAAAATAATCGATTTTATTCGATTGTTCGAGTGGTATTCGTCTTCCTCCAGATTTTGTCAAATTGCTAACAGCCATTGGAATGATTGGTTATTTCCAACTTCTTCATATCAATTCCAATACTTTGCGCGTCTAGACATGTCTTTAGTTGGTTGATACATATTGAACAATTTTTTATACCAAATTCCTGTCTTCTTCCAATCCGGATTTGGAGTTAAGAACAATCAATCTATTTAGCTATTCTGTATTCTTTTACTCAACATCTTCAGTAGTAGACGCTGGGAAACCTGTCTTGACATTCCTTTTTTTTAATTTTTTGGGAAATTAAACCACAATATTGGAACTTTAGTTCTTTATGCCAGGTTATGTTTGAGCGACCAGGGGTCGCGACGCAAAAGATCTGACCGTTACGCGTTACGTTACGAAACGTTATGTTACATTTCTTCGTTATGTGCCTTGCTTTTACGTGCTTGTGCCTCCTTAGTCTCTCTCTCTCGTTTACGAAGCAGCGATTCATAATAATAAATATGCTCCTACCCGGATTTGAACCCGGGCCGCCCGCGTACAATGCAAGCATTCTAACCACTGAACCACCGATGCTATATTGAAATTCTATGCAAAGCTGGTATTCGCAGTGCTGGTGATCTACTTGAATTTGTTGGGATAAATTTTTACTATTATTTCCATAATTTTTTTTGCGCGATTAAGGGGTCTAGCACATTTACTTTTCGAAATACAGGGTGTTGAAATTTTGAAAACTTGAATGTTTTAATTCGATAACTTTAAAATGGATGGATGAATTGATTTGACATTTGGCAGGTTGTTTTTAAATGTAAAAGGGCATATTTTGAAAGAAATTGTAGTTTGTGCAACTAGTGTGGATATGATGGCCATATCGCACGAGGACGAATTTTGAGCACGACGCCGTAGGCGGAGTGCTCAATCGTTCAAGTGCGATATGGACAATCCACACGAGTCGAACAGCATATTTTTTCTACGACCCATCTACGACCATCTAGAAAATAAAAATTTCTATAAACTGTAATATAACTTCAAATTAAACAGTTTACAAATCAATTTTATGTTTCCACTAATTTTGTGGTAAACGTACAGTTCTTGAATGTCCAATTTGTATAATGCTACGGTTTCATTTTTTAAATATACGATGCTGTTATTAGTAGATGTTGCCAGTAGGACTCCCTCATGAATTATTTAAAAATAAAATTAACAATAAAAAAAATCTTCCTCAGGGGGAATTTAACCCGGGTCTACTGCGTGAGAGTCTGGTATGCTTACTACTCAACCACCAAAGAATATGCAAATCGTTTATCTATAACGTCAGATGTATTACATAATTTTTGCTTAAAAGGAACTAAAGTTCCTACCGTGTGTCCCGCGACACGTTCTACCTTTTTTTTAAATTCTTTACTTCAACTAAATGCAGATAAATGTGTAGCTAGTATTTCAGCCGAATGTAGTCAAATTTGGTTACCAATGTTAGAAAGAGAAATTTCCAATAATCAATTACCTGCGTTATCAGGATAGCATCATAAGTTTTTATCCAGGTTTTCTTATGATTTATAATTTGAATAGTTGTTAATCGATACACATTTCAATACACAAAATCACAAAACTGAGTATACATATTTCAAAAACTTAAATATTCATACACAAAAAAACTATCAAGAAACGCGTTTTATTAACAACATTTCCAATATAAGCGAAAAAACGCGCTATCCCAATAAAAACCGTTCCTGGAACGTGCACTTCACTGGATTCCATTTCTAGTAGACTATCATATCGTTGGAATGTCAAAAAATGAAATATTTCATTTCACATTTTGCCACAGATATGATCTACTATGAATGGACCTTAATAAAAATTTGATAACAAAATTTTGCAGTCTTAAACTTCAAAATAATTTTTGATTGTCTAGTTGTCAAATTTTTTCTGTTGTGTCAGTTAGGGATAAAAAATTACTTAATTTCTACTTATTTTTTCTTGACAACGGTAGCTGGAACGCTACCGAAACGTTGAAGTAAAGAATTTAAAAATATTGTGGTTTAATTTCCCAAAAAATTAAAAAAAAGAATGAATAATATACCACAAGGAACATACAGAAGATATTTGACATTCCTTGTTCTATGTAACCATTTAGATGAAACGGTAGGGTTTTCTCCGACCAGTGTTTTGGAGAATATAGTGCTTTAAGTAAGATCGACTTCGTCCTTGGAAAATTCAACTAGGTTGTCTCGTTGCCACCACACACGAGCTCGACTGCAGATATTTGGTTGACTTTTTTTCGTAAACCATCCGGTGATCTTCCATCATAGTTTTCCACAATCTTGCTGATCACGTCAGTTGTCAGTAGATAAGCCTTATTAGCCTTGAACAGACAACGTGTTATATCGAGGCTAGTACTAGAGTGCCACCAAGATTTAGCTGACGTCTCGGCAGATAACAACATTATCCTGAGGTGGGTTTAAGAGCACAACAGGAGTAAAGGTAATCGCATTGCCGATTGTTTAGCCATCAGGGAAGCGGCTGGACTAAAAATTTTAGGACCCAGTGACACCTACGGCCTAACGACTTTGACAATTGCGGAACTAGCCAAACGTTACACCCATGCTCAATCCATCAAGAGATGGGATAGAATCAAAGGATGCAGTCTTGCCAGGATCACCCTGGGAAGCTGGCGCCGAAGAAATATTTGGCGATGACCAGGAAAAACCTACGTTTAATAGAAGGATTTCTGACTGGCCACTGTCAACTAAGGAAACACCTCCATACTATGGGGCTAGTGGACACACCCCTATGCAGGATGTGTGAACAGGAAGATGAAACTGTCGCCGAAGAAATATTTGGCGACGACCAGGAAAAACCTACGTTTAACAGTAGGATTTCTGACTGTCCACTGTCAACTAAGAAAACACCTTCATATTATGGGGCTAGTGGACACACCTATATGCAGGATGTGTGAACAGGAAGATGAAGCTGTCAGGCATGTCTTATGTGAGTGTCCGGAGTTATCGTCAATAAGAGAGTGTGTGTTCGGTGAGTCTTGGCCTACACCTGCCGATATAAAGGAGATGTCTCCTAGTGACCTGTCCACCTTCCTGGGAAGGAAAGGATGGACGATGACCTAGGAAGACAACTCCTAGGGAGGATGTACAATGGATCACATGGGGCCTAAGTGCTGTGAGCCTACACTCACCCTCCCTACTCTACAGATACAGATACAGTCAGTTGTCAGAGTTGCAGAACTGGATGTTTTTTTCTGGAAGCGATCTCTGCTTTTGGACCTAAGTGCGTTTCTGGCATTCTCAAAAACTATGTCTTTAAACGGGTCTATTTTCTAATTAAATTCTTCAAAATACTTTTTTACAAAAGCTTCGCGGAAACATTCCAACTCGTTTTCACCATTGCCTGCTTATAATCGGTGCCATTAGCTTGCTTCATATTGTAAGCCCAAGTAATACCAAGTATTCCTTCGAAGTCTCCGCAAGAAATTCATATTGTCGCTTTTCAGAGAATGCCTATAACTTCTTCCAAACACACTTTTGCGTTTTCAGAGGCGCTAAAGATGTAAGCGATCATTAAATCAATACAAAACAACCAAATTACAAATCTTAAATGATTGTTTATCCTCAGAACGACTGTTATTAGTGTCAAATTGTCAGTTGGTGTACAAATGCCCTTCACTTTACGAGAACCGTCCCGAACAAACTGTACGCACATCTCTATACCTACCGTAATTCTACTGATTCTGAATTGTTCTGCCTGCGATCCGACCGTTGAAATACTATATAATGCATGCACATTCACGCTCACGCTTTTCGCGTTATTATACGAAGTGACAGGTAAATAGATTGAGGTTATGTATATACAGAAAGTTTGTGTTCACCGCGCCTAAGGAAGTTTATCAATTACCGAAAATATGACACCTGCCATCTGCTCTAGGCCGTTATGCAAACTTGATTATTATTTATTAAACGGATTATACAAGGCAGGTGCGTGCAGATATTGATAGCTTGACGATTGGATAAAATAATTGAAATTGACGTACATTTGAACATACATTTTGACATTGGAATGTGTAGTTCACTAAGTAATTTCTTCTTAGGTAGGCGAGCCAATAGTTTGTCAAACTTGACAAATTTGTTTGCAAAATGCCATTTTTTCCAAGTAGATTTTCGCTCCTAACGCTTTGCAGGTTGAGTCTATGATAGATCAAATAGCACTTTCGTATTCGGTGTGGAAATAGTATATTGTGCAACAAGTGAGAAAAGTACTTTCCCCGCATGTTTCACACTATACTTTTTCTACAACTGCACAAACTGTGACCAAAGTGTAGACGCCTTTAATTTTTTTGACAACTTTTCAAAATATACCAAAAGTACACTTTCCGAAAAAGATTTTATTTTTGTATTTATTCTCCACTATAAATTTTTCGTACGCCAATTCATACTTTTTTCTTGAAATTTCCGGCCACAAAAGCAAAGATACTTTTGCAGCTTTTTCCAATATTGATATTATTTATATTATAAATAAATGTCTTGTTAAACTAATATTTTTTCCTACGATCACATAGGAAAGTGACATATATCGCACTGTCTAGTCCTATGGAAAGTGGCCTTTATTCATACGCGTACGGAAAAAAAACTTATCCGTACGTGTACGGATAAAAAAGCTGTCAATGAATTTTTATCAAGATTGACCACTGGCAAGCTGTCAAATATATAATTTTCAATTAGATTTATCTATGTAATATCTAAATTTGAAGGGATCTATTTGAAAAGTGAAATTTTTGTCATTTTCTTGATTAAAAAAAATTTTGGGCGCGGTTGAGGATCGAACCCGCGTACTCTTCGTCAGAAGTCCGATGTGGTACCAACTAATCCAAATCACCTGTTATAATAGTAGGAAAATGTAATCATCTTGAAAGGTATTCTTGATAAGTATGTATGAAGTATGAAGAACAATACTAATTTCACTTTCAATTTCTATAATTATACAACCAATTAATAATTGTAGTAACCTACCTATATTATATCGTTAAACTACCTGGATTTTTGTCACTATTGATAGTTGTTAATTTTGAAATCAATTATGTTGACTTTAATTGTAACATTTTGTGTTTTAATATCTCAGATGTTGATTACACATTTGGTGAAATTATCATGTGATCGTAGGAAAAATACTGTACATTACTCGTGCGAAAGTGATTTTTCAAACTCGTGTGATTGTCGCACTCGGCTCATGCCTCGTGCTACAATATTTCCCACTCGTGTGAAAAATGTCACTTTCCGCACACGTTATTAATAGAAATTGGGATTTTTTATCAAAGCACGATTGAAGCTACCTTTTACAATTTAAAAACTTTTAATATCTGACAGTTTTGTGACAACTAAGTAGGTAGTCAAAGATGAAAGTAGCATACAGTTTTTGTCGATTTTATTTGATTCTCCATATAAATGTATGTGGCGTGGGCTAAGTGCCGTGAGAAATAATATTTCTCACAGTATGAGCAATATTTGGTTTTGAAATTAAGTATGCTTTGAGAAATAAGTCACTTTTCATAGCAGTTGTAGAAAAAATAAGTATCTATGTTCAGCAGTAGCACTGAGTCAATCTCTCTCAACTTCCGTTGATACATCGTGAGGCAAGGCGCGGTGTTGTTATGCGGTATGCGAAATTTTTGTAATTGCCAATTTTCAAGATCAACTAAATACATTTTTTCAACATCGAATACAAGTTTCCGATGTATCATTTTTAGAAGAATATGATGGCGGTATTGAATTTATCATACGGCGTACCTGAAAAGCGCTAGAAACCAAAAAACTACGTGAAAAAATTACATTTTGTGTTTGCAAGGTTGTATCTCTGGAAACAAAAAAGTTGGCATATTGCGGTTTGGCCCATAAGATAGCTTATATATTATAGACTAACATATTCAAAATTTGCGTTAATTGAAGGGGGCGTTTTTGAGAAATCGCATTTTGGAAAGAAAAGCACTTTTTTCAGTTTTTCCAATTTTCCGGAAGAATTTTACAAGATATTGGAAATCCGGAGAAAGCATAATAAAGCTGATTAAATTACGCGAAATGGCGACCATTTTAAGCAAATGTAGTTTTTAGTTTTCGAAATAATGGCTTTACGATGTGTACTTTGACATGGTGCTAAGGGCTCGAATACGATTTTTTTTTTAAAGATAAAGCACGTGTCATCGAAATCGGCCGTATATAATTCTGCCTCTCTTCAAAAAATACCTTACCCAACTCTTGGATCCTGTAGGTGCTCCATATATTCCAAAGATAACAATCACCATCTACACCAGAAATATAAACGAACCTAATTTCTATTAATAACAACCAATGCTTATCAAATATATCCACGTTTAAAGGTAAAGTCCTTTGACCACCGAATTAATGGGATACATGTCTATAATTACACCGTGCCTACCCTTATTCCTTATCGAGGGTTGCCTTGTAATCAATTCCGCCGCATCTGTTGTAGCTGAAAAGGCGAGACCACTTTTTAGCAGGAATTTTGGAACAAATTAGTGGACACGTGGCTCTAATCCATTCGGGATAATTCAGGATTTTATGCGGATCGTTTTATTGTGTAGGTATACAATGGGGATCTTAGATGAAGGAAGAAAGAGAGGAAGCATAGAAAAAAAAGGTTCTGATTCAAATTGATTAGAATGTTTAGTAAGCAAGGTAGAATTTGCTTTAAAATCTGTAGGTACAGTGTATAGTGTTAAGTTAGTTGTTAGTTACTTGATAGTTTATAAAAGTAAATAGCAAAAGAAAAAAATTTCACCGCAGCGGCGAATCGAACCGCCATAGTTCAGGATCATAAAATACTTCAACCTAGAATTGTAACTCCTATGTTGTCAGCAGTGACAACTGTTTTAACTGCCATCTGAAGTTAGGCCGCAGGAAGTATAAAATTCAGCGGGAATTTTAAATATCAAGTTGGTGGAGAATTTTATCTTTTTAAAAAATAAATCGACTGTTTACCTAAAGAACACAAAATTCAGCTACTTATAAAAATATATAAATTACAACTGATAATATTTCGCCAAATCTTGCATCAGAGCTGAACATAAGAGAATATTTGGCAAACTCTTGTACTCTTGTTGATGCAAGATTTGGTGAAGTACTATCATGTATAATTTATATGTTTTCATAAAAGCTGCACTTTGCATTCTTTTTTATTTTTAAAAAACTTGTGCAGCAGAGTAAGAGTTGAAGCAACATAATGCAACATTTTTGCAGAAGGTAAAGTAAAATATATAATTTGTGTGTCTTGGAAAAAGTATATGGTGAACGACGAATACTTTAAATAAAAAGACTTTGGGGAATTAAATATTTATTTAGTGATACTAACAACATTTTTAACACACATACCTATACATAACACACAACATACTACCTAACTAGATTATTTCACAATATTCTGCTATTTTCATTCCTAAAATATAAGTATTTTGTGTTATTTTTACATCCATGTGGTCTGGCATCTAGTTCTAAACAATTCAACAAGAAGGGTCACCTGTGAAGTACCTATACTCATTTCTATAGTGTCTTCTCCTTTGAAAGCGTTTTTTTAGAACAAAATTTGATATAGCTGCTTTCATTATTGGATCAACAAATGTTGAATCCTTGTTAGTATTCATGAATTTTGGAAATTCCATATCATCTCCTCTTGAAATAGTATTAGGTTACTTTTTTACACCATAAAAGGAGGATCCTAATTATTAATTAACCTATAGACTTGCACCTAATATTAAATTTAGGTAATTACCTGGAATGAATAAAGTGAGAACAGCTTTTCTTTTCAGCATCTTTTTCCTGGTACTTTACAGTCATCACTAAAGTGTCTAACAATAACACGGGAATTTTGGGATATTTGTTTTGAAGGCATGCAGTGTAACTTCACATTATTAATATTTCTCAGCCAGGAGTCAAATACTTCAGGTTCACGTTTTGGAAACCGATGTTAAGCACTCGTTGTCTCAGCAAAACGGAACACAACAAAGTTTTTTACGTGGTTTGTTTATTTTTCCCACAAAACAGTCTAACCTATAGAAGTGAAAGTTTATAGGATGACCTTGAATACAAAAATGAGGTTTCAAACCCATCCACCTGAAGCGCTAGTTGCAATTGAGTTGTTGAAACAGGCCTGGCAGCTAAGGCCTTTAGCACGAAAAGAAGAAAATATTTTATAATTCATCAAAGCTGTCATATAGTTGTCACCATTGTCTTTTATAGATTGTTTCCTTTTGCCATTTGCTGCTGCTCTTTGTGTTTTAATTAGGTACTGTAAGTCTTATCAAGTGTGATAATTCATATTTATAATGGTTGGTGTGAAGTGTTGCGTTCCTGGGTGTACAGACATTGCATCAAAACGACATAGGTTTCCCAAACATGACCCTTTGTTGTTGAATGAATGGGTTGCCTTTATTCGCAATCCAAAACTAAAGGAATTAAGCGCTGAACAGATTTATAAATCCTACAAAGTTTGCAACAGATATTTTAGACCACAATACTGTTATTGGGACAAAAAGGGGCCTCACTCGCAAAGCTGTCCCTACAATCCTTTCAGGATTGATCAAAAAGTGATAGGAAATACGTAATATTATCACTCTTAGGCATTACTTAGCGCGTGGTAAAATGTAAATTGCATTTAGGAATTCCTAAATTCGTTTTAGGTATTACCTGACTTCAGGAAATGGTTAGTGAAATCGGGCATTAGTCATTCAAAAAAAAACTTCCATTAAAAAAAGCGTTATGAAATAGTTCTGAACCCATCCACTGCGATCGCTGAAATTCTTCTTCCCTTAGTCTGTTTTTCGGCCTCAGCTGCCTTGCCTATTTCGACAACTCAATTGCAACTAGCGCTTCAGGTGGATGGGTTTGACACCTCATTTTTTCATTCTAGGTAATCCTATTGGACTTTCACTTCTATAGGTTAGACTGTTTTGTGATTTTTCCTTCCATTTTGACATCTTGACATTAAATTGTTGATGATCAGTGCCCTCTGCAGCTTGACCGCATCGTAACTTAAAACATTCTCTCTAATCCCAGTTACAATTCTAGGTTGAACTATTTTATGGTTCAGGATTAACTTTTTAATTTCCTAACCTAACCTATGTCCTAAGTACTTTTGAAGCTGGGTACAGACCAAGTTCTCGAGCCGTTCTCGAATAGTTTGCGAACTTTTTCGAGCTTGGTGTATACGCCTGTCCGCGAACAGTTCTAGAGCAGCTCGGCAGTTCGTTTGGGGTTCCGAGTCGAGTCGGTACTTTCAAAGGGTTCGTTTGCGAACACGTGCTGTGCGCTGTTTTTAAAGATTATAACATTATGAGATCGCTTTCTTCGTCGCTTTCCAGCGATGACATTTTTCAAATTTAATTATTTCAATTTTCATGAAAGTGCAGTTCTAGTTCGAACTTTTCAACGAACTAGACCGAACTAAACACAGAACTGAAACTCTTCTTGTGTGGACGATGTATTTGAGAGCTGTTCTCGAACAGCTCGCGAATTCTTTATTTCGTTCTGTACCCAACTTAAGTATTCGATTGTGGTATGAAAATGGAAGTTTTTTATTAAACCAGAGCGAATTTAAGAAAATTTGAAGTGCATTTGAACTTATTTTCCAACGACCTTCCCAAATCTGTTATTATCTATTTTATTTGGTAAAAAAGTTAGCTCGCGTTTGACAGTTTTGTACAGAAATCCCTATGTCGCATCTTATAAATAACACAGTGTATAAATAGCAATTAATCGTAAGAACTTGTTGCTACAATTATATTTTTCAAAAAACTCTATTCAGTATTAACCTCGAAAATTTAGATTTTCATTTATTGTGAATTTCCTATTTTTTGGTTCACGTCCTTTGTAGAGCCCTAACACCGACAGACAATTATCCTTAAAATTACTGTATTCTACAGCACCATCTGTTTCCGAACACAAAAATTAAATTGTCAAGATGTCAGTTAGTTCGCGAAAGTGCCAGGTGGCGCTGCAATAAACGATTTTTTAAACGGGGCGAGTGATGGATTATATTTGGTTGATTCACGATTTTAATTAAATTTACAACGTCGGTAGGGGGCGAAAAGCGGTATCGGCTGTTATTTGTCTTTAGTCAAAGAGATTAAAAAGTAGGAATATTATTTTAGAAATCATATATTAAATATTGTAAGCTTGCCAGAAATCTTATCGGTTGTGATGTCTTTTGGGCACTACATAAAAAGAAAACCAATTATTAAATTCATTGAAATTATTAAATAATTCAGTGTAATTATTACTATTTTAAAAACAATGCAGTTAGTTATTGTTTTATAGTTGTCGAGTAGTAAATAAACATGAGGGTGCCAGTGGGAGGCCAGAGAACTGTCACGTAAAAGGATAGTTGATCTAGGGCAGTACGTATACATGATGAGGTAAATAAGTGAACACACACACACACACACACACGTTTAAATGTAGTTCTTTGTCAGGGTCAGGGTCCTAGACAATCCAAACTTCTACTGAAGGGATGGACTGATGGACACGCCAGGGCAGCCACTGAACTACCAAGGAGTAGGCTAAGGAAGTTAGCAGGACTCCTAACAGGGCACAATGGGCCCGCCAGTGGCCTCAGTGTCGGAACCTTGGTTTGAGTTGTCCAGGACAAGTCGCCTGCACATTTAGTAGTAGTAGTAGTAGTAGTTCATTGTCAAGCATCAATCGTGTAAATAGTTAAGTTACATAATAAACATCATCCCAGTGAATCATGTAGTTTTCATACGACTATTTGAGCGAACCCAGACTTCCACTAGCTCATGTGTATTCCAAAACAACATAAAACACACGGTTATAAATATAATAATAATATAAACCGCTAGAAAAAACAGACTAAACTTATACTGGGTGCCTTTTTCCATTTTGTGGATTTCGGAATCTTCAAATGACAAATTCTCATTTTGTTCTACTGTGTATATTTTCAAAAATTGAAATTTTTGAAAACTCTTTTCAACATTCTTAATGGCAAAACCATACCATGGCTCATTCAATACTCGATATCTACATCTCTAGGTTTGTCACTTCTATAAACATAGAAACCAAATAACACGAGTTTACCATTGTTCTTACACATTGTCTATCGCACATCTCAAGATCCATTACTTTGCCATCAATAAGGATCCAAAGATATGCGATAAAAACAAGATACAAATCAATAATAACTATTATAAATAACGTAATATTAAAACTTATTATTATTACGAGAATCAATAAATTATTTAAAAAAAGTGTAGGTAAGTTAAAATCCCTAAAATGTCATTAATATCAAGAAGGACGACACAGCCGAAATGTTAACGAAATGTTCGCAACAATCCTATCAACAAAAATCATAGCTCTTATAAGATTCAACATCCAAATTCATGTTTGTCACTTTTATAAAAAATAGAACCCAAACATCACTTTTTTACCATTATCATTCTACATTATCTAACACACACCCATAACTTTGGCCACCAATAAAGATCATGCACCGTGTGACATCTAACAAGAGAGAAATTGGCTTTGGCAAAAAAGAATTTTAAATAACCGGAAAATTACTAATTCATTCATACGTTTGGGTTGGGCTCAACAGTCCAAGCACTTGAACTGAATCTTTGTACCTACTACCTATCTATCTATCTACCTACTTCAATTCCAGAAGCTTCGTGTCTTGTATATAGGCCACCAGTTTATCTGGAGGAATCTTCAGTAGTTGTGATGGTTGTATTATTTCTACTCCAAAGTGCTTCCGTCTGAGTCCTTGTAAGTTCTCACACAAGCAGAGTATGTGAGTAGGTGTTTCATCGTAGAGTTCACATTTTTTGCACATAGACTCACTAACTTTGCCCATCCTGTGCAGATGCTTCCTCAGGGTACAGTGTCCAGTCACCAGTTCGGTAACTGTCTTCAAATTTCTCTTACCCAGTTTTAACAGCCTGGACGAGAGTTCCTTGTCCAACTTATTCAGTAGACTCTTAGTATGGAGGTGTCCTTGTGTCAGCCTCCATTTTAGCTGGTGTTCCTTAAGTAGCCAGTTCCCGACTTCCGCGAAAATTACTATAACAATTATGATGAAAAATGTTTGTCACTTTATTCTTTATCCTTTATTGATTCATTGAGGTTTTGAGATAAGTATATGGGTTATCCTGTACCTTTACGATTATCTTTAAGATACAGCACACAAAATTAGAACCTGTAAATACCCACCCTCATAAAAAACATCAAAAAGCTATCGTAATAATCCATGAAGCAGCACTATACACTCTCAGACTTATGTGCTCCTGCAACCCCGTATTCCGACAAAATGAATGACATCTTGACAAGGGTGGTAATTAACTGCCTCCAAATGGTACTGGGGGGTTGTAAAATAATTTCTGTGTATGAGGGTCTCTGTTTTCCTCATATCTATTAAGAGTTGATGCCACTGGGTGTTTCGTAATAGCAGGGGTATTAAACTGCTATTGCCAAGTATTTAGGGACAGGCAAAAGGGTCTGTTTTATACGAGAAGGGTGGGACGTTACATCCAGTGCGATTTCAAATGTCCAATATCAGGTGTACGATTTATTTTAGTTCTTAGAAGGGTTTATATTTTAAAGATTAACGTTACACTTTTGTAATGAGTTTTTCCTTCAGTTATTGTTAGGGTTAGTATACTGGGCTAATCCTACAAACTGAATAACACTGTATTATGATTACTATTATCAACTATTTATATTCGATCCGATCACAAATACTCTACACTTTGTATACATTTATCGACTATTTAAAATGTAGGATTGTTTTCAATTTTTTTGGAATATTTTTTTTTTCGTTTCAGAATCGCTGCCAACAATATCAAAGTACGATAAGTCGTTTGAATACCGAAATAGCCACGTTGCGTCAACAACTCGAACAAGCGGGCAGAGACAATAATCCCGAAGGAATTCTGCAAGCGCACGCTGCGGCTTTACACAGACAAGCTGAAGAATCCAGGAAACAATACGAAAGATGTTTGGACGATGTTGCCAACCAAGTGGTTAGAGCATTACTTACACAAAAAGTAATTGAAAATATATTTTAATTTATGACCTTAAAATAAGACTTAACGAACCAGCACAAACAGGTCTGAAATATTCAAATAATTAAATTCTGAAGCTGTACTTGTTTTCGAAAATCAAGTACCCGGTATCGTTTTTTTATCATGTGTAGAGTACAGTTCCTAAGAGCTCTAAACGCCTTGAACTATTACTAAATTCCCCTTGATCTGCTCATACAGCAAGTAAATACGTGCTTCAGAAAGCCCAAAACTGTATTGACCTTAGAGTAATAGTATATTGTTTAACGTATGTGGTAAGAAGCATTTTACGCACGAATGGAAAAGTTGCGCACGATGCCGCGTAGTGGCGAGTGCGTAATTCCGTGAGTGCGTAAAATGTTTTACAACACGAGTTACGTACTATACTTTACCTACGACCTACTTGTACTTGTATTTATAAGAAAAATAAGAAATAACAGTTACATTATTAGAAGTGCTTGGCAAACTTTCATCTCCTCCATCTCTATTACTCTATTACCAATGAAAGAAGCACATTAAAGAACTAACGTTTAATCATTATTAATATTATATTGTTGATAATCAAAAGTCCATTTTTATATTATAATTAATACAAACTTAGCCCTTTGGGCTTTTCGCGGCAATATCGAATGTTTTCAAATAGTAAATTTTGAATAAAATGGTGACGTCTATTGACAGTTGCTAAGATGTTGCAAGGGAAGCCGTGCGATTTACTTTACAGCTGTGCGTTTTTTTTTACAGTGCGTAATAGACATCATTACATTGATGCCGACTGTGTGTTATTGACTGATTACAGGGTGGGTCGTAGGTAATAGTATATTACATAACAAGAGTTGTAAGTTGCTTATTACATGCGAATAGAAAAGTTACGCACGAGCCGCGTAGTAGGCGAGTGTGGTAATTCTATAAGCATGTAATAGGCTTACAACTCTAGTTGTGTACTATACTTTTTCTACGAACAACTTCATTAATAAAAATAAAACGCATGAATAACATGTACATTCACACTAACAGTTAGTGACAGCGAGTCTTATTAATTATTAAACGTCAAAACAATCTCTACTAACTGGTTTCCATGGTTACTCGAAACCATTGACTGACTAGGCTTGGGTGATAAATTGTTGTTTTTCTAGAACTGAAGCGTAATTTTTTTTATTACGTGCTAGTCATTACGTGTCAGTATCCGTAATGATCTATTAACTTAGTAACCAAATAGTAGGTAATATGGAATTTACTACTGTAAGAATAGAAAAAGAGTGTTTTTGTGGCTGCCGTATACAGCACTAGTCCTCAAAAATTACTTATGAAACTTCAAAGCTTGTATACTGCTGTATATTGTTAGATTTCCTGTTCTTAGCTGTGTTAACAACGCATGTCAAGCAGCGAATGCCGGACGGAAACGCAGGAGAGGAGAGATCTCCTCCTTCGCGCTCGCCTATGCTGGCGCGCATGCGTGAGCGGTTGAATGATTGTAAGAGCGCCAAATTTGAATATCTTACACGAGATCTAACAATATAGTTCCAAAGGTTAAAATGGCTTGATCATTCTATTATTCTATGGAATAGATTTTTGTGCTCATCCAGAATATTTATTCTGCTTAATGGTCAGATCGTGTTAAAGGCTCTGGAATCAAAAACAGTCTGAAACTGCAAGGAATACCCTGAACAACTGCCTAGATACTATACAAAGATGTAGCTTTGCTATGGTCTTCCAGCTCAAAATGTGTTCCGTTACTATTGGAGGGAATTAAAGGCTCTATTGGAAAAAGGTTTTTCTGGAAGATATAAAGTTTCATCTACCTAATGTTGACGAAAACTATATTCTTCAAATGCTGCTGTTTGCGAAAGCTATCCTACAACAAGCTACTAGCAGGCCACTGTCTTATGTCGGTTGCATTATTTAGGCAAAGATTACAGAATAAAAATATAAGATGTTTCACTCCAGGGCGGTTTGATTCAAGTTGCTGTCCCAAACGGACGCCGCTCTCATAAATCATGTTTACAACTCGCTTTTGTTGTTAATAACGAGACCGGTAGATACCAGAGAAGTTCGAAAAGCTAATTTTATTTTAACCTATACATGGGTAATTTGAGAAATATATATTTAAAATAATAGGATTCTTTATCACAAAGGCTTATTTTTAAATGTTATTTCGAAAAATGTTTGAGATATGAATTTGTAAAGGTAAGTAAAAAATAATTTTAATTTATTCCGTTATTTTGTATCAACAAATATTACAAAATATTAAGTGTTTAAGCTTTGCTATCGAAGAGAAAAGTATTAACATGATTTTTTGCTTATTTCAATAATTATTTAATAAATTAAAAAATCTATATACAACATAAACATAAAACACGAACAACCAATTATAAACACCGTTCTAAAATAACAGCGCTCGACGGGCGACGTCCCGTATAATATGCCAAATTAAATGCAAGGTAGGACGTAGCGACGTACTGTACCATAGCGCCAACCTCCAAGTCACCAGACAGTCACCAGCGGCATTGGTGCTTTACGCGATAAATTCGAACAAGTGAAATATCTTATATTTTTATTCTGTAATCTTTGATTTAGGTCTGTTGGAAGATCCGAGATCTGAAAGATGATGAAAGTGCATATTCTCGGCTTCGTGAAGAAGCTGAATTTGTTTGGGGAAGTCACAGTGGAGTGCTAAAGAAACCATTCACCTCAAACCTGTTCATTTTCGTGTATTCTCAAATATTGTTGGTTATCCAATAAAGCTCAATAGTACACCAAATCAAACTAATGTTTTTTGGATTTCTTTAATAAAAAGTATTGTTTCAGGGCTTAAAAGAAGAGGTAAACTGTTTGAACATAAAAATACAAGATCTGGAAACTCAAAATCAAGCGCTAGCCTCTATGTTAGTGCACCAGCTTCGTAGCGACAGTCCCGAAACTCCGGACTTGGAAGCTTTATCGAAACAACGTTTCTTAGAACCAACCAGACAATGTTTCTTCGAAGATAGAAAGCAGAGAATTAGTAGCGATAGTTCTATCGAAGCCACTTCACCGAACTCGCTTATGCAAAACAGCCTCAACGTCAAACATTGTAATTCTTTTAATTCGGAAGTTTTAGAAGATAGTCCTGCTGATAATTGTGAAAGAGAATTGATTAATGGAGTGGATAAAAGGTTGTCTGCCGATACGGCCAATATTTTAGGTGAGTCAAAAAACCTCTTCAATTATTCTGTATTAATAATTTCAATTTTTTTAGATACGCGGTTATCGTTGGAAGATAAAAAACGTCATCAAATACTCACGAAACTTTGGACCGAATTGAAAGGTACCGAAGTAACACCGAAAAGACTTTTGGAAGCCTTAAGCGCCGTAGATTCAGCTTTGTGGGTACCGCCGAAACGACCAGTATCGCTAAATTTACATCTACCCATTCTGCAATCGACAAAGTATCGAAGATCTAGACCAATTTTAGCACAATCGACATCTAAAAGCGAAGAAGAAACAACGGGAAACGAATCTCCTGAAAGTGGAAATCGAGATGAAGGGTATTCGACGATGTCTTCCGATGTCCAAACGGACGTAACGAGAGGTTCTGGAGACGCGACGTTGCCGCGTAGAGGATTAGAAGATTTGAAAGAGGCTAGTGATGAAACTGACGTATCTGACAACAGACTCCTAGTTAGCGATAATAAAGATCCCGATATATTGTACATTCCGTTAAATTTGTTGAATCTCAACCAAAGGTAATCATTTCTTTATGTTTGTTATTAAAGAAATTTTTTTTATTAAAATTAACCCCTCATAAATATTGTATCGTACTCCTATGGTATAGAGAAATGAAGGAAATAGTCACAAAAGTGATTAAAATTTATTCTTTTGCAGGAATAGCTACCCACCTAGTAAAGACATGCTGCCATTTCAACATATAATGCGGAGTTTTTCAGATTCCCATTTGTGTATAAAGATTACGACGGCTCCATCTCCTTGCTATACCTTTAGTTCGCCAATTTCGAGTAGTCCGTCGATTTTTCTAGTGGACATCACGGAAAAAACGATAAATCCGTTGAGGAGGACAAGAGGCACAAGTACGTTATGGGGTAAGTTCTCAGTTACTGTCTCAAGAGGGAATAATTAAAAAAACCACCTCCTCACTTCTTAGAAATCAGACAGCATGGGACATGCCACAGCCACAAGACGACATGATGAAAAAGTATAACTTTTCAAAGAAATTGGTTTCGGAATTGAGCAACAAGAAGGAATGGAATCCAAATACCATTACCAGACTTGGAAAGAATGCCATTCAATGGTACACAGACGGCTCAAAAGCCATAGAAGGAACTGGGATAGGAGTGTTCGGACCAGGAACCAAACACTCTGAAAGCTTGAGAAAAACCCTAAGTATCTTTCAAGCGGAAACCCACGCCGTAAGAAAGTGAGCCCAGTTCAATATTTATAAAGGATACAGAAGACAAAGGATTATCATAATGTCAAGCAGCCATTAAAGCACTGAGCTCTTGTGTAGTAATCAGTTCCAAACTGGTGTGGGAATGCCTGGACAAACTCAATGAACTAGGCGAGAACAATATAGTCAGTCACCTTACTATGGATTCCAGGACACACTGGAATAGAAGGAAATGAAATAGCAGATTAACTAGCAAAGAGGGGGACTGAAATACCGCCTGAACCCTTTTGCGGAATCAGCTACAATGTAATATTGGAAGAAATAGGTAAAGCCGAGAAAAAGACAGGATCTGACCATTGGAAAGATCTAGTAGGGCTTAGACAATCAAATATTCTTCTGGGTGACTACAACCTGTTGAGATCAAATGAATGCATAAGTCAAAGTAAAACTGCGCAGACTTTTAACAGGGATCCTAACAGGACATTGTCGCCTGAATGGGCACGTGAAAAAGCTCAAAATAGTAGAGGAAGAAGAATGCAGATTTTGTGGCATGGAAGAAGAAACCTCCATCCACATACTTTCAAACTGCACAGCACTTCAGAATCCTAGAGCACAGCACCTGGGAGATTACTAGATAGAAGAGGAACATTTACCTAAGCTGAAGCTTGCAGACATCCTAAAATTCCTCCGGGAAATAGGACTAAAGGAGCTACTAGTTTCTGAGACTCTCCTCAGAAACTAAGTAGAAGTAAGGGGGCACAATAGATCTTTTAGTTCTCAGTGAATGTCACCCCAAAAAACATACATACATACTCAACTTGTATCAACCATTCTTAAAATCAACAAGGGAAATCCAAAATTTTTAAAAAGAGGTTGGTGACATCATCACTCAGAGGTTATACCTGTATGATATATTTACTTCAAAAATCGACTTGTTTTGGGAGGCACTCAGTGAGCAAGTCAATCTAAAAATTTGTATATTATGCTCATTGTAAAGTCCCTTTTATGAATCTTGAAAAGTCCAACTAATAATCCAATCACTTATCAAAAAAATCAGCCGATTTGATTAATATTTTGAAATAACAAATAAGTCAAAATTACACTTCACAATAATGTAAACAACTTTCGTTCAAATAGGCAATTCGACGAACCTGGAATTCTGCACCGACGACAACAAATCTCCATTGTCCTGGTCGAGCGGAGCAGATGATCGTTTGGAATGCACAGCTTGGGATGCGGAGTACATTCAACATTGGTTAAAGCTGGACGAAACACGTTCCACATTACAGCAACACCACCGAGACATGCTAGAACTTGAATATGATCGCGCAGAATTGGAAGATTGGAGTTTGAGTTTATCTAACGATGATTTAAGGGAACAATGGAAGAAGAGCGATGTCACAACACCTGGACAAATATCTATATCGACTTTACCCAGCATCCAGGAAAATAACGCTTTGGAATTGGAAGAGGATTCCAATGAGTGTCTTTGGAACAACTCCAGGTAAGATTGAAAAAAATATTTTATTTCCTAACTTAAATTATCTCCTGTTTTAGTTACATGATGGATAAAGAAGGAAGAGAATTAGTAACTCTTTTAATGGACGGTCCCAACGGCGAAAAACATTGGCCCTACGCGATTTCTAACGGCGTTTCTCAACAGCAAATATCCCCTGATAACAGTTGGTCCAGCGGCGCTTCAGACTGTTGCAACTCCCATGAACCGGAAACTTATTCTAAAAGATCTTCAGTAGCCAGCAGCGATACAGGGGAATTGCCCAACATCGGAACCGATTTCACTAGAGATTTTTATAGGTAGAACAAAAACTCTAGGTATTTCATGGTTTTATTTTTCATAGTTATCATTTTAGATTGGTGAAATTTGAGAGCACCAAAAGCTTGGCATCGACATCGTCAAGGAGCTTGGGAGGCGCTTTAAGTGAAAACGGAGATAATCGAGAAGCTACTTTACAAAACGTCCTCACCTTCATAGCCGAGCAACAAAAATACGTCCATTATAGAGAACCCACCACCAGACCGTGCTCGGTAAACGAAGTAACCAAAGAATTCAACATTGAAGCTCCTTTGCAGAATGTTGAAGATATCAAGAACAATGATAGTGAGTACGGTATACCCAAGAGCGAGTCTAAATCCGGTGATAATGAAAACTACGTTACATTGAAGCAGCTGTGCCAGGAATATTGTCTGAAGGAGAAAGAAAAAGAGGAAAATGGTGAGTAGCAGCATTTATTGTTCTTTGGTTGAAGATGTAGCATATCATGCTGTAATTACATGTTCAGGTCTCTGAGATTTCAATTTCGATGCGCGAAAATATTAAATATGCTTGTCTAATTATATTCTCTATTCTATTTCATTTTGTTGGTTATGTTATCAACATTCAACACATTCTCCCTTTTTTTATTACCCTGAAATACCCTGTCAAGTTTCTTGATTTAACTGAGTTTCGAGACGTCATTTGCGGTTAAACTACAAACTACAAGATTCTGTATCTGTAGAGTAGGGAGGGTGAGTATGTAGGCTCACAGCACTTAGGTCACAGTCATGTGACCCATTGTACATCCTCCCGAGAAGTTGTCCTCCTAGGTCATCGTCCATCCTGTCCTTCCCAGGAAGGTGATTAGGTCACTAGGAGACATCTCCTTCATATCGACAGGTGCAGGCCAAGACTCACCTTATTGACGATAACATTCGCATAAGACATGCCTGACAGTTTCATCCTCCTGTTCACACATCCTGCATGGAGGTGTGTCCACTAGCCCCATAGTATGGAAGTGTTTCCTTAGTTGACAGTGGCCAGTCAGAAATCTTACTGTTAAACGTAGGTATTTCGCCAAATATTTCTTCGGCGCCAGCTTCCCAGGGACGCCCAAGACTGCATCCTTTGATTCCATCCCTTCTCTTAAGGGATTGAGCATGGGTGTAACGTTTGGCTAGTTCCACAATTGTCGAAATCGTTAGGCCGTAGGTGTCACTGGGCCCTAAAATGTTTAGTCCAGTCGCTGCCCTGGCTAAAGAATCGGCAATTCGATTTCCTTTACTACTGTCGTGCCCTTCAACCCACCTCAGGATAATATTGTTATCTGCCGAAGCGTTAGCTAATCTTGGTGGCACTAGTCCCGATATAACATGTCTGTTCAAGGCTATTAGGGCTTGTCTACTATCAGTGCAGATTGATTTTGCCAGAAATTAAACTACAAGAATATGCATTTCTCTCACATCAAAAATTCCACTGTATCTGACTAAATTTTTAATTAAAATTGAATGAGAACTGAATTCTGTTGGTTTGTATATGAAAATATTCCATGGGCACTAGGAAATTTAATAATAACCTGTGAATAAAAAGTGTAAAAGAATAAAATTAAGTAGTATTTTGATTCAACTAGGCGTGCATAAATGACAGGCGATGTACGGGTCCATTACGGGTGTACAGTAGAAACTTTCATATCTGTGGGTGGGAGTCAAGCAGCCAAGACCGTTTCAAAAATGTGTTACCTCTTTCGCTTGCAATACTCTCCTGTTTAACCCATCGTTGATTCGTCAACGCGAACACACAATATCTACAGCAGTAATTTGCATTTTCCCTTGATTAAGAACCATGTGAATAGGTTCCTATGCTTTTTGTAGGAGAAGATTCCTACGAGAGTGCTGGAGAATACCGAAATCTGATTCTCATGGGTAAGCCGCCATATTTCCCTTAAGAGCGTTTTCAGACGAGACACTTTGATGGCCGTCTACTTGTGTCTGAAAATAATTGCGCCACTAAAAATACAATAAACACCATGTACTCCTTATCTGTGTCTCGTGTGAATGCGTCTATTTATATTAATGTATTTTTAGCCGCGCGATTCTTTTCAGACACTAGTAGCCGGCCACAAAGTGTCTCGTCTGAAAGCGCTCTAAGAGTCAAATCGAGAATCGTGGCCCTGGTCAAAAGACCTTCGGAGTGTCTGACTAACAAAATATTGAACCTCAGCAGGGGACAGATGAGGAAAGTGACGGGATTTTTCACTGATCACTGTACACTAAGGAATCAGATGCATACAGTTGGCATCTATCTGCGGGTTGTGCATATGAGAGGAGGAAGCAGCCTCACACATTGTCTTCAAATGTGAAGCACAGTTTCATTGGAGACATTGGGACTAGAGCACCTAAGGGAGGATTTCTCCAAGAAGGACCTAGTGAAAAGACTGTTGTAGCCTGATAAAGGCTACCGATCTCTTCACATAAACGATACAACCAAAAGCACAAACAACTTAAAGGCTGAGGTGCCAAACTAATGAATCAATCACTGTGCATTTGTTTAGGTTTGTGCTTTTTGATTTCCAACCAAGTTTATTAAATTTGTTTTGTTGTTTTATAGCGAAAGACAACAAGGAAATAATCGAAGAAAACTTGAAACACGCTAGCGAAATTTGCTTAGTGACACCCATCGACCAGGAGAGCGAGAATTGTTCGAATATAAGCGAACGCCCCGTAGACATTTGTAGTAGCGTCAACGTTGAAATAACATCGACCGATTACCAAAGTTGTGTATTGAAAGACAGTGATAAGGACAAAGAAAAAAGTGATAGTTTGATTAGTGATTTAACAAAATCTAGTGATACGACGTTTAGTGATATTTCCACGAACAATTATACAAGTGAATCATTGACTTCCAGTGTAAGTACTCCGGATACGGTCGTTTCGAAAATACCGAGAAGGAGAACGGCTTCTAGAATACCAGTTAGTCCTGCGAAGGTAATAGCCGTCAATAACAATAATAATAATAAAGAAAATGTTAAAGATACGAAGATACCAAAGAGCAAAATACCACATAAGAGCAATAAACCAAAACAAAAGGTAATGTAACAATTATTAACAATATTTATTTATTTAATCAAACTAAAAATTTTCATAAACTCGCTATCCAATTTCAGTCCCATGCCTATTTGGACTCAGCTTATCGAATATCTCGAAGTACCTTTGTAGAAGGCGAAACTTCGGAGTCCCTGTTATGGCCCCTGGAGACACAAGCAGACATCCATTGAAAAAAGTTGTGGCCTTTATTGAAGGGCTCGGCTTCATGGATGTCTAGGTAGCAGGAATGGCACAATGGGCCCGCCAGTGGCCTCAGTGCCGGAACCTTGGCTTGAGTTTGTCCAGGACAAGGCTAGCCTGAACATTTAGTAGTAGTAGTAGTACCTTTGTAGAAGGAGGAATTTCAGAACGTTCGGAACAGTATTCGTCAGTTTAGTGGATAAAGGTGGATGGTCTATCCATAAAATAATTTAAAGGAATTCATTTTAGGTCCGATAGGCTGTCTAATAGTTGTTCACAAAGCTTCCAGGTGGCGATGGTAGTCTCTAGCCAGTTTGACCCGCATTGGTGATCATTTTTCTGCTAGTGATGTCCTTTAGAGATCTATCTATTAAATATAATCAAGGAATTGATTCTGGATCAGACTTTTCAATATATGTTCGAAGAGCTTCCAGATTGTGTCTCACCTTTGATGGTTATTTGTCATGGGCTTCCCATCGAAGTATTCCAAAGGATGTATTCTCAAAATAGCATTCACAACTGCAAACCATTGATAATAATTCTTAACCAGATAAGCGATGTTTAATATGTGATCGCGACGCTTCCAGGTGGCGCTGGTAGTCTCTTACTCGCTTTGGTGATTTCCCAGCTACTTTCGGCATCCTGTCGAGATATTCTAAACGATATATTTTCAAAATAATATACACAGTTACAAACTCTTGATAATTCTAGACCTAGAACAAAACATTCCAGATGGCGCTGGTAGTCTATTACCAGTTTATACTCGCTTTGATGACCATGGGTGCACCATCGAGTTAAAATACAATCCAAAGCTGGAACTTTTCTTGGTAGTAATTCTTGACCAAGTAGGGGGTGTATAATATTTGTTCCCGAAGCTTCAGGTGTTGCTAGTAGTCTAATACAAGTTAATACTGGCCTTAGTGATTTTACAGCTACCATGGGCGTCACATCAAGATATTCTAAAGGATCTGCATATTTTCTTGATAGTAACTCTAGACTATGTAGGCGATGTCTAATATTATCATTATCATCCAAATTCTCTTCATAATAATTCTAGATCAAGTAGGCGATGTCTAATAGTAGTTCGCAAAGCGATTCACGAAGCCTCCAGGTGGCGTTAGTATTAATATCAGCGTTCTTTAAGTAACAGGAGGAGAACAGTATTAAATTGATTAAAAAACGATGACAAATTTTCCAGACCCGGGAATATCAAACCAAAGCAGGCATGGGATCTTCTATGTTTAAAATCAAAATATCAGTTTAAACTTCGTAGACTCCAATTTATTTTTCTTCAATTATGAAGCATTCTTTTCAAAATATGTTGGTTTTATAACGAGAAATATGATTGTTATTGGTGGAAATGAAATGTCAATTTCAATTTCATTGTTTTTTAGAAAACAATTCACGTCCAACAACAAAACAACTCACCCCAACACATAGTTACATCGGAAAAACTACCTCAAAGCACATCGGGTGTGTTAAGTCACATAATTGAAGGACCACCACATCGAGCAGTAAGTTTTCACGAAAGAGCCACCTCTAAAGATGTCATCGACGAATTGAACAGGATGATAAAGAGTGGAGATGAAACGGTGGCCAATCAAGAAAACAGCGAAGGAACTAAATTGGATCAAGCTTGTCGACCTACGGGATGGATACACGTCGAAAAGGATATCGACTTGGCGGACCCTAAGGTAATTAGTTCAATCGACTTGACCATTAGATAGGCATCTTATTGTTATTTTAGGCAAGAGCAAATTTATTGGACGTAATGATGGCGTCGGTATCGAGTGATTCTTCGCCAACGTCATCTTGTGGAGGAAGCGTGAATAGTGATTCAACGGAAGACCCTCCGGATTACGGACATCTACATAGAATTCACAAATATCATCGACAGAAAAAAGGTATGGTATCTTTTAGAGTAATTCCCTTTGATTTTTTTAAAATACTTCTTAATACCAGCTGGCTCAAAGTTCACATAGCAGACAATGAAAACTGTTGAGTCACAGATGTCTTTTTGTCAAAAATTAAATCCCTTGTTGACAAAAATGACATTAATAAGGTCACAGTTTCTTTTTTATAATGTAATAATACATTTTTTCCACTTCCATTATCCTATCAGTTACGATACCAGCCGCAGACATGACTTAATAACCATCAATGTTTTCTTTACATTTCCATAGCAATATATCTTTTGTATAAGCATTTTCTTAATGAATTATTTGAACCTTTCATGTTCATCGGTTTTAAATGGTTGCTCCGGGCGGCGTATTCCCATAAATTCTTCTACAATTTCCAGTAGATAGACTACGCAAGCCTCATTACGGAAGTTACGCGCATGTTCACACGCATCTTTCACTCCTAGCCACGCTTATTCCAATATGGGGCTGTCACAAGATGGCACAGAACTGCACAGATAACACAGAACGGTTTTAACGAATGACATCTGACACAAAACTATACATTGTCGTGACAATGTGACACAGAACTATAAATTGATGTTTCGCGACGATTTCTTTCTTGGTACTATACCACATATACTATGATATACCTGACGTTTCCGAGTTGCAAAAACCGTCCTAGAAGTAGGGGACCAAAGCCTATACAGCGCCGAAGTCTAGTGCACTTCATATAGTATCACTTCATCTCCTTTCTTTTTGGTGTCATCTTTATTCAATTTTTCTAAACGCTGCAATTGATATTTTTTTCTGTCCAGACTGACACAGAACTTGACAAGAGACACCGAAATGTTTTGACGATTGACATCTGACACAGAACTATGACGAAGAAAGCTGATTTTAAGCTGAATCTGTTGAATAAAACATTTTTCTAGTTAAATATAAATAAAATAGAGATATTACTTGTAACAAGAAGGCATTGTGGTACAGTTAAGAGATTATTGTTGTTATGTGAACTGCTTATATTTTCTTACCCACTAACTGCATGAAAAAAAAATTTTTTTGAAACCATGACCAATAAAACAACAATCCCGAACATTTTACTGAAGTACGTTCAACTACCATCTTGTAATTGGTCATTAATCTATTTTCTTTTTATAATTTTTCGTTCCTACACTCACCTACTTTTCAATCTAGAAAATATGATCTCACTTTTCTCTTTAGTTTCTTCACAATCTATTATATATAATTTTTGAAATTCTTCTATTCTTATATGTAATTTTTTCATATTTTTTGAGTTTGTTTACTGATTTTTCACACATCAAATATTACAAATGGGACATTTTGTCACTATGGATAATAAAAATTGGGATCTAGGAGGTTTATTAAATACCATCCTCTGGAAAATACAAAGGGTGGTCCGTAAGTAATGGACCAAAGTGAAATGGAAGATTCTTGGCATAAAATATTACAATCCTGATGCTCCACCCCAAAAAATTTTGACTTCAGTGTGGATGTCCTCCATGTAGGTTTGCTATTCAAAAGTGGGGGGGGGGGAGGCAAATTTATGTTTAAATATTCAAAAATATTTATATTATAGTGACAAAATGTTTTCATTGGATTCATCTACTTCTTATTGCTTGAATGCTGTTTTCTAACATTT
Source organism: Galerucella tenella (assembly GCA_910591685.1). Taxonomy (NCBI): domain Eukaryota; kingdom Metazoa; phylum Arthropoda; class Insecta; order Coleoptera; family Chrysomelidae; genus Galerucella; species Galerucella tenella. Next base: position 8,300 of record CAJUYH010001984.1, on the reverse strand, counting down.
CGTTTATTGCTTTCAATCATTACAAAATCATGACGAAATCATATAATTTACAAATGACCGGATTATTTTGGATACTATTTTTCCAATTTTCTATAAAACTCGTTTTTCAACTGTGGTATTGCCAACTTCCAAGTCAAACTCCCTAATAAAGTTTTTTTAGCGTAAACTGTCTGATATACCAGAGACATTTGGCAATTAAACGCCACAAAGAAAATGAAAAATTTGAAAAATTATTTATTTTCATTTTATATTGTTATTGTATTTTGGTTGAGACTAGGGTCAACCGAACGTCGGTATGCCTACGGCACCTTTTATGCAGTCTAAGTCATCCGATCACTCACTTCAAAGAATCCCACCTAAGTCATTTCATAACTACTATGACGTGGGTCAAGCCTGCAAAGAAAGGCTAATTGCAGAAAGGCTCCTACCAATGAGAAAATAAAAAATATTCTTGGCAGGTCGGGGATTCGATCCAAGAACCTCTGGGTTATGGGCCCAGCACGATCGTCGCGCCCTTAACTTGCTATGCGGGTCAAGCAAATTGGCAGTAGGCTCGCAGCTGGCTCAATTTATTTACGCATCCTTACGTAATAATCCAATTATTTCAAAATGTATCCAAAATATCCTCTACATAAAAATCATTTCATATTTAAATCAGTAAACAAAACTCCGAACTGACAGCACCCGAGCAAAACTCAAGGGTACCTCAGTTAAAATGTTGGGGATTTTAAAGCTTCCACTTCGGCACCATGCACCCCAATGACGGAGACTACAGTGTGAAAAAATGCTTGTAGCCAACGCCGCCAGGCCTGAGCTGGCCGTCGTCAGGGCCGGCGTTCCCATCCACAGACCCACAATTATTGGTCGACCGGATTTCTTCGTCCGATACGGTACGAAAGAGAAAGAAGCAGTGGCGTCCTTCGATTTTTTGGATGAATTAAGTACCACCAGCAGTTCGTTGAGTTGTTCGATGGAAGGAACTCCCGAAGAGGAAGCCGAAATTTACGAAATTCAAGGTCGAGACGAGGAATGTGTGATCGCATGTAAAGTTAACGAGGTTTAAAAAATGTTACGTTGATGTAATCTCGCTTCAGATGGTGTGATTTAATTTTTCTAGAAACCCTTGTTAAAATATTTATGTTACGACCATGTGATAAGAAACAAGCAAGATTGCATCATCCATATAAACATTTTTATTTATCGAATTTGATAAAAGAACTCGAATTGCAAATGTTGTTTTATTAACATTTTTATTATCAAGTTTTCGATTTGAATTTTTATTTTGCAAACTCTTGCCAAACTCAATCTCATAATGTATTATGTATATAGTTTACTTCTTAATAAATAAAAGAAATCTATTTGTTTCATTACTTCTTGTACTGGCTGTAAATTATTCGTATAGTCAGTCAAATTTAGCTTGAGCACTTATCGAAGCACTCCCACTGTTGAAGTTTTGCGCAGGCTGTTAAGACCGCCAGAGCACAAGCTATATTTGGCCGGCTGTACCTAGTGTACCATGAATTTATTTTTGTTTTTAATTTCAAATGTATGCCCAATGTAGCTACCGTCTGGGTCTCCCAAATGCCCACATTGAACGTCCAACTCGAACGATACAGAATGTCTTAACAAACGCTGAATTACATTTTGCATTTCGGAAAATAGCAGCACTCCTAGCAGTTTCGATGTTGCAAAATTACAAATCTTTGGTCACTATAATCACTTTAACTTGTAAATTATTTGAGTGAATGACATGAAATTTTTGCAGGTATCACTGGAGAGTTGTTACTATCAAGATAAGGAATCTATCATCATTTAATTTTTTTTATCAATTATTTTGGGAGCTACAAAACTGGAGACACTATAACCACTGTAACTTGCAAAATAATTGTCAGAATGACATGAAATTTTGACAGGTATCGTTTGAAGGTTGGAACTATTAATAAAGACATGAAGTGAAAGACATCCTGTATCGATATTATCAATGGAAGATTAAGTGTCGTGTCAAATACTATAAATCTGGTCATTTTGTAAATTGTTTTATATTGTGAAATTTCGGATTTTTTAAATTCATTTTGAAATATGTAGAAAAATCTCACTTTATGAATACTCAAAAAACAATAAATTTAAAATATAGTGAATTTATTTTTGGAAACGTTCACACATACTTCGTTGTTTTCATACTTTTCTTCAATTTTCAATAAAGTAGAAAAAATTCTCACTGATTCAAACAGTTTTTCAAAATGTAAATGTTTGTTTTATCTTAGATTTCCAAATTCCAGAAAGTAGTATTTAACCTATTTACTCCAGAAATGAAAAATTGCATTACAAAATTCAAAAAAAAACTGAAGGGTACATCGAAAATTTCAGAAAAAAACTATAGCTCTGGCAACATAATACAGGGTGTTTCTAAATTCAGGAGGTGATTGCTCGTAGAAAATTAAGATGGGTCTTTCCTATAACAAAATTTTCTCAGCCCACCCCTTTCCGAGATATCACCCTTAAAAGGTGGTGACTAAAATTGAGTTTTCATTTTTTCTTCTAAAATTTCAGTAAAGCCAGAAACTTGAAATTCTGTAGTGTTTATTTTTTTTTCTCTGTAGCAATTGGCTTTGGAAAAAAAATTAAAGTTTTTATGAAAAGGATTTTAAGTTAAATTTTATTTAATAAAACTCGAAAAAAAGTTTTGATAAGAATTAAAGTAAGGGTTGCTAATATCACCCCCGTATAATATAACAGGAATATTGAAAAAATACGCGTGGTTAGTCCTCTGCGAGTGCACGAAAATTACAGAATTTCAAGTTCGTAGCTTTTCTGAAATTTTAGAAAAAAAAAATAAAACCCAATTTTAGTCACCACCTTTTAAATGTGATATCTCGGAAAGTGGTGGGCTGAGGAAATTTTGTTATAGAAAAGACCCATCTTAAATTCATACGAGCAATCAACTCCTGAATTTTGTCGCATGAATTTAGAAGCACCCTGTATATTTGAATTCTCCAGCTTCAACCTTCAACTACATACAATATACCCATCAAATTATCTCAATTTATATTTTATTATAGTAAAAAATAAGAGTATGCTTAAACAAGCTATTTGAAATACCGGTTGGCAGAAATTTGAACAAAATCTATCGACCCATTTAAAAGTAGCAGAAGTGACCCATAATTCATTACACCCGGTACGTGATACTTTTTTATTATTAACGTGGGAAAAAATATTTTTATTTTAAACTGAAATACCACTTATTGCATATATATTGTTATCAGTTGGTATTTTTTTCCAAACAAAACAAGATGCGTAAAATCAAAGATCTTTTGTGGATCTTTGGTAAAATCATCGAAATGTTTTAAAATAACTCACGTTTTAAACTGTATGTTAATAACGAAGTTGTGTGAACAAATGTATAAGAATGTCCATTTTACAAAACAAATATCTCGAACTAAACATTTCATAAACAGTAAACATCAATACCAAACTTGTCAAACCATTCATGCTAAAATATTGAAAATTAACATTTGTGAAAACATAGTATTTTTTATTCGGTTATTTAACGTCGGTCTATTTTGCTGAACCAACCAGCAGGATTCTTTATCGAGCCCAACATTCATGGTATAATGCCTGCAAGTTGTGATATGCTACTCCACTGCAGTCTGTACGGACTCTATGACGGTCTTTTCCAGTGGTACCCATCCAAATACTAAATAGTAAATGGCGTTAAGTTTGTTAGTTGACTACTCCCTAGATAATGTTGAGAATTTTTAATTTTTGTAACTTGAATCTTCATTTTACTTGACTAAAGCGACAAAGTAAACTTTCCGCTCTAAAGCGCCAAAGTAAAGTTTCCGCTCCAAAGCGCCAAAGTAATCTTTCCGCTATAAAGCGCCAAAGTAAACTTTCCTCTCTAAAGACACAAAGTAAAATTTCCACTATAAAGGGCCAAAGTAAACTTTCCGCTCTAAAGAGCCAAAGTAAACTTTCCGTTCCAAAGCGCCAAAGTAAAGTTTCCGCTCTAAACAGCCAAAGTAAAGTTTCCGTTCTAAAGCGCCAAGGTAAAGTTTCCGTTCTAAAGCGACAAAGTAAACTTTCTGCTCTAAAGAGCAAAGGTAAACTTCCCTCTCTAAAGCGCCAAAGTAAACTTCCCTCTCTAAAGCGCCAAAGTAAACTTTCCTCTCTAAAGCGCCAAAGTAAACTTTCCTCTCTAAAGCGACAATACTTTGTAAATAGTGATAGTTGAAGTTTACTGTTTATAAATGAATTTTCATTTGGTTACTAGAAAAGGATTGCTTGTTTTTTCCGAGGACATAGTATTATGTTATTATTCTTTTATTGTTCTTCTTGTGTATATGTACATTTTAAAATCTCAATATTAGAGAGAATATTTGTAAATTATTTATTATCAAAATTTATCATCAAAGACAAATAATAATGTTTCGTTAGAATTAGATCGAGCTTAGTGAATAAGACTGTACATACAAGTAATTTTTTTTTTCGAAAAAAAAAATTTCGTATATACATCTTAGTGGAGTCGATATACTCGTGTATTTATAAAAAAAATCAAAAACAATTCTTATACAAAAGTAACGTATTTCAATCAAAATTCAATTTTGCAAGTATCAAAATGCAGCAAAACTTTTTCAATGAAATTATTGTTAACTTGTGAATGTTCTTCTTAGATGTCTCCACTAAAAATTTTATTTATAAAAATCAAACGAATTAATAGTGGTACAATGTGATATAAAAATATTAGAATTTTTTCGTTGGGTTTTACTCATAAATTAGGATATGTTTTATTGAAGAGTACTATAGATAAATTGGTAAATATTAACCAATTAAATTCATTATTATCAATATTATTCGTGTCATATTACAATCAGTGTTTTTTTTCAATTTTTTCGAATGAGATAGAACAAACTGTTCCTGGCTTTTTGAGTATTTTTCTGACCTTTTCCTATCCAAAAACTCACAACTAAATTAGTAATTTTGGTTCTACAAAGGGGTAAAAAATGTTATGACAGCAGACAGTTTAAACGCATTCAAACTGAAGCCAGACTCAAAATCTACGAATGAAAAACCCAAATTTCTAACTAAAAATCTGTCATATTACTTGTCACTTTCAACAAAAATGCGCATGCTCCTGACTACAATTTTTGTCCAAGTCAGGGCCATACCTCGTGCTTTATTTTCAATAATACAAGATAATGTTTTAGTCATTTCCGAATCGACTTTCGAAAGCCATTTGACCTTCCCCATAGGGATCTCCAGACAAGGTAGGAGTATATACAGTTCCTCATGACACACCTTGTATATAAAAAAAATTCCTATCAACAAACCAAAAAGGATAACCCTGAGATTAGCAAAAGCATTCTTGATACCACTTAGAACACACCTAAAGGATTTTTTGGAGCGAAAATAGATGGAGTCATTACATTCTTCCATGTACGTCTTTTTGGTCTGCCTCTTTTCTTGTTTTTTTATACTCTTATTACTGACCTTGCAACGAGTCGCCACCAATCCTTCTGTCGATCTTCGATAAGTCCAGTGTGAGTGAGATCTTTTCTCATTCCTCAATATTAATTAATTTCTCCTTTGACTTCTCAGATTTTCATTTCTGTTGCTTGCACCTTTTTTTGCTGTTCTTGCGTTGCCAGCTCTCACTCTTTTCAGAGATTACTCGAAAAAGCAGCGAGACGAAGGTGCGGACGACTCAAGCAGTTTAGAACAATATTTCTCCCTCCTTGTCTTAGCCTTATCGAAAACTAGCTACCAACTAGTAAAAAAATAATCCTACAGAAATACAAGCTCTTTTACAAACAATAATAAATAAAAAATTTGTTGAATATTTACGAATTTCATCTGTACTTTCTTCAACTCGAGTATTAACTTTTATTTATTTAAATATTTTCTCTCTTGACGAAAGGTTCATACAGTGTATGTTTTGAAGCGTTCTATTCAAAGAACTATTTAAACCATTTTCTAATATCAAATCAACCAATTTGAATTTCATACTCTTCTAAGTAAATTTTAAAAAAATAAAGTCTGTTCATACATATAGTGAAGCAAACTGTAAATTTGGAATACGCCGAATATCTCAGTACTTTGCTTGGAAATTAATCATAAAAAAATAATTCGGCGTGGTGGGAAGTATACGATTGTATGTGGATAAATAAACGTTGAAATATAAGCAGAGCATTGAAAAAGTGAAACCGTCGGGACTCGAACCGGCGACATCAGACTCATTGTATAAATATTATAAATTAGAGCGCCCACAGAAAAATTTATCCAAGAAGGGTCTAGTGAAAAGACTGTTGAGACTAACAAGCACTGGTCTCTCTCCATTTAAGGCCATATACGACCAATATCACAAAAAGCCTGAAGGCTGACGTGCTGAGGATTCGAAGCCTCTGAGATTGGTGGTTTCGAACCAATCATTCTGTTAAGGCCATTTGTCGCCAACGTTTTTGTTGCTGACCACACATAACGCGCTTGTTTAGTGAGTATCATTAAAATGTCGTTACGGGATAATGAAAAGATGTGTGAATCCAGCATTAATCTTCATATTGGTCGAATAGTTCAAAAGCAGTTCTAATATAATGCCTATGATGCATAATATTATTTCAGTATTTATTTATAGCTATCTCAAGTTCTTTTTTATGTATGAACAGACTATACCAACAAAATTTTTACTAAGTATTATATTTAATGTGTTCTATATAAACATTTCTTAAAAGTATATGTATGTTCAAACGAATCGTGTTTATCTTCACCAAAAATTTGCAGACTTTAATTTTTTTTATATAAACAAACTGATGTTCAATAATAACTCGGTAAGTAACTCACCACTGCGAGTATGGGAAACACTCAAAGTGAATGGATTAAATTATATTATTCAGCATATTGCTTTGTATTTATAATGAGCGCAATTTAATATTATCGTTGGTATGTTTTTTAAATTGTTGCATCAGATATTACAAATAATTATCTTATCAAATGAAATTATTCACTAGGTAAACAATTTTAAAATTAACATTACAACAATTACATTCATTATAAAAAGTACAATCTAATAACATATATTTTCCATAATTGAATGACACATTTTTTAAAATATATCAAACAGTTGCGTATCATCAATACAGTGGCCCAGCGAGGGGGGTTTTAGGGGTTAAACTCCCTCCCCAATATGGATATCCAACACAAATTAACACTGGTAATCTTGATAAAAAAAATATTCTTGGAAAGACCCACAGGCCAAGTCCTCCATTATAATGGATACTTTTCATTAGATACGCCACTGGATGATGGAGACATGTAATGGAAAAATTGGACTCTTCTGCTACACAGAGCAACAATATAAACCCCCCCTAATACAGGAATCCAGCTGCGCCGCTGCGTCCAGCGGCGTAGGCGACCGTTAAATTAAGGAGTCTTCTTTACCACTTAAAAAAAATTGTAGTTAATTTGTAACATTTAGAGTTATTGGTTGATTTAATATTAAATTGTTTTATATGTTCATGGAACCGTTGGATTTTTTCAAAATGATTTGTATAGACGATATAACTAACTGTATGTGTATATTCAAATTTCAATCAGAAAACATATTCTAGACTACTCATATGTAATGTCTATAATTATTGAACTGTGTGTAGAGTGATGTATTTTTATATAGGGTACTTATATATTATATATATTCAGTACAAATCTAGACTATAAATAAACACAGTACATATTTAACTATGTGTTTCTTTTTTATTTCTTTTACCCGTACTAATAAACGCTCCAGCAGGGGTATTGTCGGGAATGGGGATTAGACAGGGGTAAAAAGAGATAAAACATGGTATTAACCGAGCTCCGGCAAAAGTTGAAGTCACCTTTTGACATAACCTCAAAATGTGTGCAAATATTATTGGTCCTACCATCAATAAAAAAGACCGGCCAAGTGCCAGTCGGACTCTCGCACGAAGGGTTCAGTACCATTATTTTCAGACCGTGTCGAACGACATTATTCGACATAATGTGGACGCAGCTTAACACTTACAATTTTATTTAGAATAGAAGGTTTTAAATACCTAAATGATGAATTTGAAGAACCAATGTTACTAATAATATAAAAGAAACATCAAATCTGGCAACATTGAAAATATTAAATATGTAAACTCTGTATCCTAAAATAGGTTTATCCCAAATTTTGTACAATTGGGACTAGCAATTTATGATATAATTGGCCGTTTCCAGACTTTTGGGCCACTCTATATAATAAAAACATACATACATATAAGTGAAGCTAGACTCCGTTTCACATAAGA